>JAPKLW010007593.1:0-14770 GCA_026898455.1 Plectranthus barbatus | reverse complement strand
ATTTGCCACTATTTCTATAATTAATCTGTAGAAATTACAGTGATCAAGGAACTTGAGGGCGACGACGGGTCATCTCAACCGGCAAGGCGTACAGCTCTCCCTTCCCGTTGAGGTATGTGGTCGAAGTGACGTAGCGCCCGTTCTGAACAACGGGCCACTCCCTATCGCCCACCATGATATCGTAAGCCCGGTCGACTCTGGCCTGCTCTTCCGAGGTGAGCTCCGGGCAGGGATGGTCTACAAGAAAGAAAGAAAAAGCAAGATGTCAAACGATTTCAGAAAGCAAGATATCAAACAAGTTCGCAAGGAACCAGAAACCCACGAATGGGGACACCGCCGTGTCGAATGAACTCAGGATGCGCCTCGTTCATCTTGAGATAAAAGAAGCTCGTCCACCAGCCCGGGGAGTTCCACGGGGGCTTTTTGATCAATGTGGAGTACCCGGTGGACCACCGGGTAAAATAATAATAGTGCTTGTCCGCGCACTGGTTGAAGCGGTACATATAATGCCACTCCCTAACCGTCGGGCACCCTAACCCTAGATCCATCCACATCAAAAGAACCCCAACCAAGTGGCACCAGCAGTTCGGCGCGAGCTGAAAGGGAGAGAGGTTGTAAGAAGCTAGGACTTCAGAGAAGAAGGGGTGCACAGGCAGTCCGACCCCGTTCTCCATCACCGGCGTATAGAAAGCCACGTGGCCCGGGGGGGTCGAAGCAGCGGTTTGATTGATGCGGAATGCAAAACCGCACGTCTTTGACCGGAACGGTGTCAGCGAGAGCCCATAGCGCCTCCCTAGTAACCGTAGACACCGCACCTAGCACCCGATGCGTGCACCAGTCCTTCGGGAGAATATAGTCTCCCGCCAACTCAGGCTCTGCCGTCTCCCTTTCTTCGTCTTCGGCCCCGACTGCCCGACCAGAACCGCCGCCCTCTCCGCTAGCAACCACCCGCTCGAACCGTCCGAATGTCTCGGCCAGGACCCTATCGTCCTCAGAGTCAGAGTCTGGACTCGGTGCGGCACGACCCGTGCTCGGACCAGCATTCTCCGGTCCCTGGAACAGTAAACTCCAGTCGGGACCGGTAAAAACTTGGTCGTTCAGAGCCCTAGGCGGCGAAGGCGTGAAAGGGGGCGGCAAAACCTCACGATTTTTTTGATCAGAACTCATCAGAAAAATCAAAATAAATCAACCTAGAAAGAAAAAGAAAAGGGGGAGGTGTGAGCCCCGGTCAGCCCAACTCCCCGCCAAAAACCAATCTCCACGGCGGAACAAGGCCCAAAAACCGATGGAAGCAGAAAAACAGAGAAGAACGCTTAGGATTTTACCTGCGAGAGAAAAAGGAGAAGGTGGAATCGGTGTTTGATCGTCGGAGAGCAGGAGCTGAGAATCACCGAAAATCGCACGAGAGAAGAAGAAGGGTTTGCTTGGGAGAAAGTGGGGGACACGACTCCCAAACGACGGTTATTAAGTTGGAGCGCCCTTCCAACTTCTCCAAAACCACCCCCGGCTTTTACGGAAATTACGTAACTGCCACTAGTTTTTGGCGCCCAAATTTCAAAGCCATTACAGGCTGCTCGCCAAGAGCAGTCCGACAAAAGCAGTTCGCCGAGAACATTTCACTTAAAGCAATCTGAATGATGTCGGGCTAGGAGAAAAATTATCTGCCCTGGGGACGTACACCCAGGTGCATACCATAAAGACCCCATAACCATGAGTACAACTCACTAGGGGCTCACCAGGTGGCCAGAAAAATTAACAAGGCAGAACCCGAACTGCCTCAAACAAATGCCGTGGATTCGGGCCCACGGCGACGACACCCGTAGCAGCTTTCTGGGGCTGCACGGGCCAGGACCCCCACAGAGGAACTGGTCCTGGGAGCCGAGAGGTGCTTACCAAGCGCCCAAATGATACCGGACCACTCCCGAAGTGGTCCGAAGGGCTACAACCTGGGAAATATCTCTGTATACCTAACCTCTAATATTTGACTTAACTTACCACTACGAAACCGATCAGCTAAGTCAAAGGGGCTATTGTTAGAGGTCCGGATCCGATCCGACCTGAGCACTGGGCTGAATCCGAACCTAAGGCCAGGCCCATTATCAAAAGATGTTACAGGAAGAATATTCGATCCGAGCTGGATAAAGTGGCGAGCAGCTCAAATACTGAAAGTGGTTCGAAAGGCATCAACAGAGGTTCGATCAGTCCCTTCCGTAGTTCAACCCAGTCCGATTTGAAGGAGTTCGATAAGAGAACCACCTGCCTTGCTTTTCTAAACAGCTCAGCGGGCAGACCAACGGCTACTACGTGAGAGGTTCGGAACTGCCACACTCCACGATTAGCTAACCACCCCGATAATCACGGGCTCAACCCCGGACCGTTGGTGACGGCACGGAAACCCTAGGGCTACGAAGATTCCTATAAATAACTCCTCAAACCTCTGTAAAAAGGGAGGGGAAAATTTTTCATTACTTTAAGAATACTTGTATCATTTCACCGCATTATATATTCTTTTCTTTACTCTTAAACACTTAGCGACTAGCTAGCAAAATAATCATTAGCATTTCTTGCATTCCTGTTCTCATTATCACTGTTCGCCTTTCCCTGTAAAGTTTCCAAGTTATCTATAGTTCTCGGGGCTCCGATTACTGTCGAAATCGAACCTCAACATCCACTCTTCAAACACAAGACCGAAAATCTACTAAGTGAATAAATACACGGTGCTCTCACGATTTGTTGCTTGTTGAAGAATGCCCCGTCCTTCAATCCACATGACACTCGCTCGGTTCTTTGTACTTTCTTCACTTCGCAGTCCCTCGGAGTGCGGGCACACCACTCAACTTTCTCATCGCCGGAATGAGGTCTTTATAGTTCACCTCTGAACTGTCAGCTTGGCGGCTAAGAACGCTCGTAATAATCAAAGTACAGAGCATACTTAACTGTTGTATTCTTTCTTGGAGAGAAAGAATACCAAACATAACTCAAGAGCAAATTGTTATGAGTCTCGTGTTCACTGCGGTGACACACGGAAAGCTTTGAAAGTCTCTAACATTTGAGTCATAAATTTAGTAGAGTTTCTGCAAGCTCAAGAGTCAGGTGTTAGATACTTGAATTTGTTGAGGTCCTCGACTATTTATAGACGAAGGAGTGAGATTCAAATCTCTGTAGCCGTTAGACACATTGGATTTTCGACCAATCCAATGTTTCTATCTTCTACGCGGGTAGGTAGCCTTTCCGAAAAGTATTGTACCTTTTTCCACTTTTTATGATTGCGACAATGATTGTTCACCTTTCTGTCATAACGACAACATTTGGTCAGTCCGAGGAATCAAAACTGAAGTCTTGGGCTTGCAGACTTTAAGGAATCTCCAATCTTTAAAGTCTAATCTTTGTCAGTAACATTCCTCAGACAAATTCTTCTTGTCTCTATCTGTGGGGATTGGAATTAAGATTTCATGCTGATACCGTTATGCTGGCAAGTCCATGCTGGCTGACGTCATAAGTCTGATCGGGATCCCCTAGACTAGTAAGTTTGAGACTGACGACTTCCTAACTGGCCAGTCCCAGACTGGTGAGTTCCAAGATGGGTGAGGTCCCAAACTTGTCAGTCCCAGACTGATGGAACCCAGATTGATGAGTCTCATACTGACTTTCCAGTCTCTTGAGTCCTTTTGTGCATCCAGACTTATTCATCAGTCTGTTCTTCAAATCAGCTCCAACTTACAATTCGATAAAAAGACCTTACAGGATTTTACATTTTAAAATGATATTGAAGCTAATCTAAAGACAATCCTAAATTGGTTAAATCTAAACCTTGAACCTTTGATCCACCAAAACATAATAAGTAAGGAAATTATCACAAATTTCCTAACACACAGTCATAATATATTTATTTTTCTATATTCAAATCTCGATGCATGAAATATAATTAGTTGAAGTTGGTTAATTTTTTTTTTTTTTATGAAGTTGAAGTTGGTTAATTAATAACATGGTATATATTTGGTAAATGAGAACTTCACTAGTGTTTAAATCATTGCACTAATATCATAATTATAAATAGGTTTAACTTTTATTTACTTTTTTATTCTAGTTTATTAGACCATCAATTCATGAATATTGTCCAAGCATATTTTGTGTTGCGAATAGAAAACTCTTCAACTTGAATATTTCATCTGTTTGCCATATTATCGAATACGAAGAATATTATACGTTTATTATGATACGATCCACGCAATGTAAATAAGAATCCTAGTTCAGGAATTTGATTGGATAGAACGCATGCAAAAACAAATTAAAACATAATGGATGGAAATCCAATATCTTTGGGTTCAAAAATTCCCAAGTACCGTAGTTAAGATTAATTCTCCTACAATTCAAAAAACAAATTGAACCAAAAACGAATGATATAATTAAAGATGCCACAAATGGAAACGGGATTCTGATTGATAAGTTGAATATGAACTTCTATGATGAACCCTAAAAGTTCAAGAGCTTTCAGAGTGGGAGAAAATAACATAGAGATTATTAAACTGAAAATTGAATAATATCATTGATATCAAGGCCCATATTAGGCAAAATCAAATCCTAATATAATAAATAAAGGAAATAAATTCGAAATTAAAATTAGTTTATAATTAAGGCCCACCATCATGGCCACAAAGCAACTAATAAAATAAAATTGATATTAATCACTACTTATAATTAAATTAATAACTCTTTGGCATTTTACTCTTTATCCATCACATACTTCTTTGAAAATTCTGCAGCCCAAACATCTTCAATCAGCATGTGTAATCCATCTCTTAATGTCTTTGCTCTAGCCCTCGTTATCGATCCACAAGGAATATAGACTGGATCATTTTGTATAGCTACTCCTTGGGCTCCATCATTCCCCTATTCTTCAAGAGAATTTGTCATAATATTCAAATTGTCACCCACATTAAAAGGACTCAAATCAGAAACATTAAATGTAAAACTAATAGTATACTCATCTGGTAAATCCAATTTATATGCATTGTTGTTCACTCTCTCCAACACGTGGAATGAACCATCTCCACGAGATAAGAACTTCGATCAGTGCTACTAAGGAAACCTACCCTTTTGCATATACAGCCATACCCAATCTTTAAGCTCAAACAAAACCTTCTAGCGTCCGTTGTTCGCTTGTTTTGTATATTCTTCGATGCGATGCTGTATATTCTGCCTAGTCAGCTCATGAATTTGCTTCACAAAATCAACTCTTTTATGTCCATAAAGATTAGTAAACTCTTGCACAACTAATGGAGATAAATCCAAATGAGTCAAAGGATTAAAACCATGTACAATCTCAAAAGGTGAAAAATGAGGAGCAGAATGATCAGTATATGATTCTAAGCAAACTCAACATGAGGCAAACATTTCCCCAAGACTTAATATTTTTCTTAATCAGAACCCTCAACAAAGTAGGCAAAGTCCTATTGACTACCTCAGTTTGACCATCAGTCCGTAGGTGACAAATAGTAGAAAATAACAACTTAGTTACTAACTTACACCAGAAAGTCTTCCAAAAGTAGCTCGAAAACTTAGAATCTCTATCAAATACAATGGATCTATGAATGTCATGCAATCTCATAATCTCTCTAAAGAACAAATCAACAACATGAGTTGCATAATTAGACTTGGACAACGAATAAAAAGGGCAATCTTAGAAAACTTATCAAAAACCACAAAAATAGAATCACTATTGTGCCTAGTTTGTGGAAGCTCTAACATAAAATCCATAAAAATATCAATCCAAGGTGCAGTAAGAGTAGGCAACGGAGTATAAAAACCACGAGAACTAGACCTAGGCTTAGCTTGTTTGCAAGTAATGCATCAACCACGGATCTTCTCTACATCAGGTTTCATGTGAGGCCAAAAGAAATGCTCATGCAACACAACCAAAGTCCTAGCAATACAAAAATGACCAATCAATCCCCACCATGTGACTCTAACAACAACTCATGTAGAGAACACCTAGGAATACACAATTTATTTATTTTTTTCTAAACAAAAAACCATTATGTCTAAAGTATTCACCATTAGCAGATGTCTACATGCAGCATATATATCACCAAAATCATAGTAAAAAACATGCAAACTCTTCATGCAAAATTTAGATTCTAGAGTAGAGAACAAGGCATACATCCTAGATAATGCATCAACCACCACATTTTCTTTTCCTTGCTTGTACTTGATAATATAAGGAAAGGTCTCAATAACTCCATCCACCATGCATGTCTCTTATTCAGCTTATGTTGACCCTTCAAATACTTCAGTGACTCACGATCGATGTGAATGACAAACTCCTTAGCCCAAAAGTATTGCTTTCCCGTTTTTAAGGCCCTCACCTGTGAGTACAACTCCTTATCATTGGTATGATAGTTAAATGCTGCTCCATATAGTTTCTCGTTGAAGTATGCCATGGGCCGCCCTTCCTGCATCAATATTGCACCAATGCCAACTTCTGAAGTATCAAATTCAATCTCAAAAGATTTAGAGAAGTTAAGAAGACATAGTACTGGGGCATATGTCAATTTGTGTTTCAGCAGCTCAAACGCTTTCTCTTGTTCATCTCTCCATTTAAACTCCATATTATTTTTAATAACCGCAGTCAATGGGGTTGCAATACTACTGAAATGTGGTAAAAACCTCCTATAGAAACTCGCAAGGCCTGGAAACTCCTCTCATCACCAATATTCATCTTAGGGCAAGGCTACTCTGGAATAGCTTTATCTTCTCTTCATCAACTTATACTCCATCTACACTAACAATAAAGCCAAGAAACATCAACTTGTCTATGCAAAAGATGCACTTTTTCATGTTAGCAATATTCTCTCCTTATGAATTACATTTAAGACAGTTCTCAAATGCTCAACATGCTCATCATGACTCTTACTATAGGTCAGAATATCATCAAATAGACCATCACAAATCTGCCATTAAAAGCCCGTAAAATATGATTCATAAGACGCATAAACGTGCAAGGAGCATAGTCAAATCAAAAGGCATAACTAACCACTCATACAAACTTAGAGAAGCCACAAGAACCATGCAGCTCATCTAACATATCATCTAAACAAGGAATAGGATGTCAATACTTCACCGTAATGTTGTTTATAGCTAGGCAATTGCAGTACATCCTCATGATTGAGCCCTCCTTGGGCATTAGTAGACCTGGAACTACACAGGACTTAAACTCTCTCTCTCACATGCCCCTTTGCTAGCAACTCACCAATCTACCTCTCCAATTCCTTTGTCTCCTTCGGATTGGTTCAGTAAGTTGGTCTATTCCGTGATGTGGCTCCAGGCACGAAGTTAATCTGATGCTCAATTCCTCGAATCGGTGGTAATTCAGCTAGGGTATCATGTGAAAAGACATCATTAAAATCTTGCAAAAGAGTGTAAATAGAAGGGGGTAGAGAATCAAGATTGTTAGTCAAAATAAAATTCTCTTTGTTGATAAACACCACCAACGACTTCTCCTCCTGCACCACCAACTTCAAATCATCAACCCTAGCTAGAAAACATTGATGCACCACCCCTTTCTCTTATTATCTTGTGACTGCACCTTCACTCCCTTCTCTAAACCCGACTCCTTCTGCAACTGTACTTGATCCTCATAAACTTGATTAGTAGTCAGAGGAACAAGTGAAATTCTTTTCTGGTTGAACTCAAATTAGTACTTATTCAAGAATTCATCATGTTTACTCGCTTATCAAACTGTTACGGACGCCCCAAAAGTATGTGTCTCACTTGCATAGGACTCACATCACACAACACCTTATCCTAATATTTTCCTATGCAGAACGACAACTCCACTACCTTGATGACGCCACAATCATTCAACCACTGCAGCTTGTATGGCCTAGGGTGCTTCATCATATCTAGCCCTAACTTCTTCACAATGGATTGACATGCCACATTCTTGCAGCTACATCCATCTATAATTATGTTGCATTCTTTATCATTGATATGACAAAGAGTATGAAAAATGTTCTCTCTCCACTCTACATCATTTGTTGGGCACGTCTCATCACAAAATTGAGCTCTGCAGGCGCTTCTATTTCTTCTACTTCGTCATCAGGATCTTCCAATTCTGGCATCTCCAGATCAGTCTCCTCATCAGTCATTACTTCCCCATATCTCGATTCACCATCACTCTCCTATTCAGACACTCACTAGCAATATGTCACAAACTTTGACATTTAAAACACTTACGATCTCAAGTCCGAGTATTAGTGGTAATAGTTTTACCTTGAACTGTGGAATCAGATCTGGGCTTCACAACTGGTTTCTTTTCTACTTGAGGCTCCCCATCCTCCTTCTTTCATAGAGTTCTTTTTTATGTAAAACCAGTACCAGTCCGGTATTCTTTCCAGTTTGTAGGGTTCTGCCTTGTATTGTTGTCATTGCCCCTTCTCTTAAGTTGTCTCTTTATCTTAATCCTCATATGTACCATGTCATCCAGCTCAACTATATTTTGAATCTCCCAATTCAGCCCAGTCAAAAACCTAGTCATCGCTACCTCTATATCCTCTACTACATTGGCACGAATCATGGCCACTTCTATCTCCTTAAAATACTCACCCGCGCTCCGGCTCCCCTGTCTCAAATTTTGTACTTTGTTGTACAACTCTCGGTAATAACAATTTAGAACAAAGCGCCTTCTCATGACAGCCTTCATCTTATCTCATTTCTCAATAGAGCCCTTCCTATTCCTTCTCCTACTGCCCACCATCTTGTCCCACCACACTAGAGCATAATTTCAACAGTTGCTAACTTCACATTCTTCAATTTGGAGTAATTGCAGCACTCAAACATCATCTCCACTTTTCTTTCCCACTCTCAGTACATCTCGGGGTCATTCCTAGCCAGAAAGGATGGAATATTCATCTTCATCGTCCCCAAGTTATTGTAATATGAATCCTCCTTGGCATAGGACTCCATCTCCTATTTGAGCATCTATCTGCTCTACCTCCACGTCCCCTTTTTCCAGTCCTTCTATGACTATCAACGAGATCTCGTTGAGTCTTCTATGCAACAAAGAATTCAAGGTCATCAGTCCATTGATGCATTGCTTCCATCTTACTCCTCAGCGTCCTACTCAATTTGGATTTCAGAGCCTCCATCATGAACTTGGCTTAACATCCCCGTCTCATTTCTCTCTGCTGCCTCCCTTTCCTCCTAACAACCCAGTTTAATTATGTGTTGACATACCAGCAAGAAAATGTTAGATAAAATAAATGACCTTATTACCTCATTTGCACTCTTGTATCACTGAAATATGTTATTCACTCACGCTCGTGTATCGCTCAGAATATATAAGGCTTTCTTTTAGTCCCTCTAATAATCTCACTCTCATGTCTTTTACCACATTTTTCTCCCATCTGAAAAAACTCAAATATTTTTCAAATCCACCAGATAACTATTGAACAGGAATGATCCAGACAACTCGGGGAAGGTAAGGAAACAAAAGAAATTGGACCAAAAATTGAAAAAAAAATTGAATGCCAAAACTTTGGGAAGACGATAGAATTTGACCTAGTCACGGGACGTCGTGATGAAGTGGTGACACTTATAAATCTCATTGAGACATTTCCAAAAAGTATAATTGAGCTGAAACCGAACATCTGTGGCAAAAGTTTGGCTCGAAAAAAGGTAATAGTAGAAATCCAAAAATTAGAAATTTTCTTTTTTTTGATCTTCGATTTTTTTTCTTTTTTTATATGGTAATTACCAAATTATTTTTGGTAATTCAAAAAGAAAAAATATGGATATGATATGCATGAATAACTCAAATCTTCCCCTTTTTTTTCTCACCCCAAACTACCCTAAAGATGTAGACTTGATGATCACGCAAGAGAAAACTACTACGAATGACTGGAGCAACATAAGAAAGATAAAGGCTCAATTTTTTTTGGCACAAAAAAATAAAACAAGACACAAAATTAATTAGAAACGAAAGAAAGATATACCAGATAACTTGGCACAGGTGCAAAATGATACGATCCTCGCCTTGTGATTAAGAAGTGTAGCCCGGGAACTCGATTTGATAGGACGCACGCAGAAAGGAATAAAAATAGAACTGATGGAAATCCAACACCTTTGAATTCGAAAACCTCCAAGTACCGTAGTACAGATTAAATCTCCTACACCCAAAAAGAGAATTGCTCCAAGAATAAATGATATAATTGAAGACGCCACAAATGGAGGCGGAATTCCGATTGATAAGTCGAATATGGACTTCTATGATGAACCCTAGAACTTCGAGAGCTTTTAGAGGGGAGAAAATAACTCACGAATTTTATTGAACTAAATAATTTCGTCCATAATAAGGTCTATATATAGACAAAATCAAATTCTAATCTAATAAGGATAGGAAATAAACTCGAACTTAAAAACAGTCTAATAATTAAGGTCCAATGTCATCATCACAAAACAACTAAAAAGATTAAATTTATCCAATCACTACTCATAATTAAATTAATAACTCTTAGGCTTTTTAACTCTTCACACATCACAGAATTCTTCGAAAACTCTGCAGCCCAAACATCTTTAATCAGTATGTGTAATTTATCACTTAATGTCTTCATCTAAACCTCGTCATCATCATCGGTCCACTAGAAATATAGGCTAGATTATCTTTTGTAGCTGGTCGTTGGGCTCCATCATATTGATTTACTCAATTCAATTTTTTATGTTAAGAATTATGTTTATTTTCATTTTTGTTTTTCTAAATGTCAATTATGTTTGTATTTTTTAAAAAAATAAATTATTAAATAAAATAAAATATTTATGATGATGTGATATTTTTTAGTTAAAAAATGGCATTTTTACAATTTGTCTGAAATTATTGTTATCGTGGTGTCTTACAAAATTACTGTGAAGATTTCGAATTTACCCAAGGACATAACATCGCATATTTTATTACTACTTCACCCAAATAATCCTATATTTTACTGTCGATTTCTCAATTTTTTTTTAAGAAAAAAAAATCTTATTATCGTTGACAAATAGCTATATTTTTTATAGTCATTTTTGTTTTCTTTCTCTAAAGCAAAGTCAATCCGTCCACACATGGGAACTGTGAATTGCAATAAATTTATGGGAATTTCTCGAGCCCATATCTCATTATTTTACTTCGATTCTTTTAATAAATAAATAAAAACAAAAAAAAATTGCAATGCCTGCAAATATTCTCGAGACAAATAATTAAAAAGATTGTGTTGTTCAACTGCAACTATTGTCCCACTACTAAAATAATAACGGCTTTATTAAAAATGATTATGGAAAATTCCGCGCTCAGAAAATTCTAAGCATAACGCGGTTAGTGAAAAAAACAATTACTTTATCTATTATTGATTTTTCTTTTAGTTAAATTAAAATAAATAAAAGTGAAACTTTCTCGAAGTTCTACACAAAAGTTTAAAATAATCATGCCTAACTCCCACTATTGCTCAAATTTAATAATGTTATTTTAGGACTTAATTGTCTACTGACATTCTTCCAAACACGGTTTAGGGATAGTTAATCTCATCATTAACCACTAATAAAGTTGGCCTTTGTAAAGTGGAATCTCAAGGTAAAAAGGGTCAAATTCAGTCTCGTTTTTTTCCTTTTATTTTTCAAAGTAAATTGTCATATCACTCTACCTTTGTCTTAAATAATAGCGATATATAGTTTTTTTTTTTTTTTTTTTTTTTTGAGAGAGAGAGAGAGAGAGAGAAATATTGATTCAATGTTGCAGGAATGTTGGTCTGCATTTTCATGTATGATTAAGTAAAATAGGTTTATTTACTTGTATTATTAAGTAGCAATCTTTACAAAAATAAACAAATTTATTATTATTAAAAACCATATTTTGTAAAATTTGCACTGTCAATTAAATCTTTATTATACATTTAAAAGATTAAATATACATGTATAGATTTATTTTAAGATTATTTAAATCATAATTCTTATAAGGTCGCACATATACATTCACTAGTATAACAAAATTAGTCAACAAATACTATTCAATTTCACAAATTCTCTCACCATGCACGCCATTTAATGCAAGCGAGTTTAGATTATCTCTTTTCATAATTCATGAAGCATATTAATTACACTAATTAATACCCAATTCCTTCACAGTAATAATATGATTTATTGTTTTTGGCATATAGTAATAAATTATGATATGATAGCACCCTAGGATTCTATCACCACATAGAGGTCTGTGCAGCTATTCCGTACAGTTAGTAAAAATCATCATCTAAATACTCTAATTGTGTGTATAATTAGGAAGTTACAAGGAAAGTAACTAACATAAAATTATTATTCTGTATGTAAAAATTGAAATAAATAAATAAAAAATGGAAAATCCAATGATGGTATATATGCAACTGAAAAAACAACAAGACAAGAACAAGTGTGAGTTGTCTAGAGTCCCGCATTTAACGCATGATGTGTTAATGAAAGAGTGTAAGACTACCCCCATTCATAACCCAACCTCAACCCAACATTTAATAAAATATTAATTTCTCTCACCTCCACCTATACAACCCACAACCTAATCTAATTTCTACTCCCATCAATAACCCCAACCCAACTTAAATTATATTTTTTTTTACTTTACTTTTCAATATATATTATCAATATCAATATTTATTGAGTTTAAAATAATTAACAAATATTTCTATATATATATATATATATATTTATAATTTATATTTTAAAAATATAATTGTGATAAAAATACACTATAGCACACTATATAGAGAGTTTTGATTTTGGTGTGGATACATATCAATATTAGACTCTATTTATAGAGAAAAAAAAATTATGAATTTTGATATAATTTTTTATTTTTTTGATTAATAATTATACATAATATTAATAATATAACTTTATTATTTATAATAATTAATCATCCAATCAAATGCTGCCAAATGGCAGCAAATGATTGGATGAATTTGGATGACTCTCCACAAGGACAAAGTCATGCTGCACTCCAAAGTCATTCTCCACAACCCAAAAATTTCATTTTTCCATTTATTTTTAATTTTATTCTTTTGTCTGCATTTGATGACACTACCCCTAGGGTTATTAATGGGGGTAGTATAGTAGACTGTCTGTTTTTTCAATTTCATTGTTGACTTGAGTCATCTCATCTCTCATCTCTCTGAAATATTTCCTATTATCTACCATACTTCCACATTACACATTAGTCTCTTTGCTTTCCCACTCACTCCCTTACCCCTTTCTTTTTTCTTTATTCACATCTCTCATTATTGTAACTCAAAAATAATATGAAAAATAACAATAATTCTAAATATGATTATTACCAATATGAATCTAAAAAGTAATTTAACTGTATCGAATCAGAATCTATAAGATGAACTCAAGATTTGGAACATCTTAAAATTACTAATACAAGATCTGATATTGAGATCCTGAATTGAAAATTTTCGAAATATTTTAAAATTCTAAATTGAGAATTGATCTTTCCATCGGTGGGTCTTAAATCTTGTTAAGTTGTGAAGTGATAATATATATATATATATATATATATATATATATATATAGAGTGACTCATATACTAAAAATTAGTATGTGCTAAATAGGAATGAATCTACACCACTCAACTCAAAAATTCAATGGTTGAGATTAAAATATTTTCCCAGATTTTATGATTTTTTTGCTTTATAAATTATGCTTAATCGAATTAAACACGATTTATAAAGCAATTAAGCACGAACGAAAATTATACTTAATTTTTTAATCTTTATGCTTTAATCTCAACCATTGATGCTATCAATCCAAGGACTGAAATTCAATTCTATTTAGCACAAACTTTAATTTTAGCACTTGAGTGAATATATATATATATATAAAAGGGTGACTAATTAGCAACATCCCTAACCCCACGTAGAGAAAAGAAAGAAAAAAAGCAATTGTACCCCATATAAGAGGGAAGGCTACATGACATGAGTCTTCATCTTCCATCCAACAAAATTAGGAACATGGATCCTCACAGAAGCCTTCTTCTCAACTTGACTTATTTCCACCAAGATAAGGTCACAATTCATCAATATCCCTTCTATTCTAACTACTCCTCTCCATTTACATACAATGTAATAATATATGTATCTATATCTATATGTATGGTTAATTAATTGTTAATTTGTGTGAATGAATGAACGAGCAGAGCATGGACGAGCTGCGGCAGTCGCTGCTGCTAACCATGGAGTTGGAAGACACGCGCCTCCAAGCTCAGGAGGAGCTCAAGGCCAGAGACCAAGAGATCGCCCACCTCAAGAACCTGCTCGCCGCCGCCATTAGAGACAAGGACGAAGCTCTGGAGAAATACCAGAAACTCATGTTTCACACACTCCCTCCGCATTCCGCCCTCTCCAGCGTCGACGAGGACCACCGGAACAACACCGCCTTCTCCTCCTCCGACTGCGACGAGAGCATTGTCTCCTCGCCGGCCAACGAAGCGCCCGAACACGACCTGCCTCTGCTCATAGACCGCCCATTGCCGGAGAAGGGTAAGTTCCTTCAAGCGGTGATGAAAGCTGGGCCGCTGCTGCAGACCCTCCTCCTCGCCGGCCCTCTCCCGCAGTGGCGCCACCCTCCGCCGCCGCTTGACTCCTACCAAATCCCACCCCCACCCGTCGTCATCCCCTCGCCGCCGACCATCTCCGCCAACCAAGACACCTTCGACAACAACAACTGCGGCAGCATGATGAATCGGAAGCGAAGGATGCCG
>JAPKLW010007592.1:0-14771 GCA_026898455.1 Plectranthus barbatus | reverse complement strand
GAACTAACAAAATGTTAGTTTCATCCTTGATTCTGAATAAAGTTGTGACGATTTTTCCCTTCTGGAAACCATTCTTGAGAAGAAACTTAGATAGAGTCTCACACCAAGCTCTGGGTGCCTACTTCAATCCATATAGAGCCTTTCTCGGTTTGTAAACTTGGTTTCCTTCTTTAAATCGTGGGGGTTGTTCAACGTTGACATCTACTTTGAGTTCCCCATTTAGAAATGAACTCTTCACATCCATATGAAAAACTGTGAAATTGTAATGTGCGACATATGCTAAGAATAATCTGATGGCTTCAAGTCTGGCAACTGGAGCAAAGGATTCATCGAAATCTATCCCTTCACATTGAGCATAAACTTTTGCAACTTGTCTAGCTTTATTCCTCAAAATGGTGCCTCTTTCATCTCTCTTGTTCTTGAAAACCCACTTTGTTCCAATAACAGCTTGGTGAGTTGGTCTGTCCACCAAGTACCATATGTTCTTGCGCTTGAACTCAGCCAATTCTTCTTGAATGGCATTAATACAGTCTGTGGTCTTTAGAGCATCTCGAATCTTCGTTGGTTCTAGCTGTTGAGAGATAAAACATGATAATAGAGTGCTTCCTTGGCGAGTGCAAATTGGGTTTGCAATGTTGTCCAACACAACATCTTCTGGATGAAATCTTAACCACGTTGGCTTCTGGAGTTGACTAATTTCAATTGATTGAGTGAAAGATCCTGGAAAGTTAGTTCCCAAAACTGGAATAGAGGTTAGTTTGGACTCCACATAGCTAAACTATCCTCTCTTGAAGCTTAATCTTCCAAACCTGGGTCATGCGTTCCTTCTTCTCCAGTGGTTGCTTCTATAGATTCGAGTTCTTGACCTTCTCGATTGATCTCTTCAGATTGGGCAACTTCAGTTTGAGAAACTTCAGTTTTGCCATTCTTAGTTGCTACTTGAGTACCATTTTTAGTTTCAGCTTGAGCTTGAGTTCCCCATTGGTTTATGTCTGCATTAAGTGTTCGGGAATATATAGCATCAACAAGTACTATAGTATCACTGGCCTCTTCGGTAGGTTGCAATCCAGCCGAGTCATCTAGATTACTTGACATTTCATTCATAGATCTAGTCTATGAAATTGAATTAGTATCTTCTTTTTCAGTACTCCAATTCTCATTGACATCTTTGATCTCACGGGTGTCAAGTTCTAGTTCTTTCATGGTCCTTTGCACTGGAATAAACTCACATTATATGTTACCTCCACAAGTCTCGTAGTCTTATTGAGTACCCTATATCCCTTGTATGAAGGATGTCCATAACCGAGCAACTGTAATTGATATAAAGTTTTCTCTCTTGTCCATCCTAGCAAGTTGCTGATTCTTCCAAGTTGATGGGACAAATACAATTTTCTTTGTCTTACTTGATTCAGCATCACATGATTCACCTTCATCAAAGCCCATTCCAGCGAAGTTCTTCAAACTTCTTTGGACACATAGAATCTCAATCAAATTTCTCGTGCTTTTAGAAAATTTACATTGACAGTTATTTTGCACGGAGTTTTTGTTGTTCAAAACTTCATTCTCTTGTTTTAAAATATTAAGTTTTTCATTCAAGGAGGAGTGTTATGTTTCTGATTTTAAAAGTTCCTCATCTGCTGACCTAGATTTCTCAATCTCACTTGTCAAAGTATAAAGCTGAAATTTCAGCGACGAGTTTTCTTTTAAAAGTATAATGCATGAATTTTATAAAATTCTTTCAGCAAAAATTCTACAGTTATCTCATCTGATTCCTAGTAACTAGAATTAGCAGTATCATGCATATTTTCTGAAGTAGAATCAACAGAAAAAATAGAATTTGTTACCTGGTTTCCTGCGATAGCTAGAGTTGATTCTTGTGTCAGCTCTTCATTCATGTCGGGCATGAACACCATGAGAACATCTTCTTCATCCTCTGATGTGTAGTTTTCATCATCATGATTCGGGATGTCTTGTAGTTCTGTCCTTGTCAACAAATCTTTAGTAACAACTTTTGATGCTCGCCTTTCGAACAACTTTCTCAATTGTTCCCTTTCCTCTGGATCTATTCAAGGACATTCAAATTTTAGATGATCTGGGGAATTTAATTCATAGCATGTTCTTGGAATCTTCTTGGCACTTCTATTGTCTGCTGGTTGACTTTGCTGGAATTCTTCGTTCTTTCCTTTGTTCGTGCTCCAGCAGCACCTATTCAAAACAGCACAGCTCGAATTACTTCTTTGTTTTAATGATAGAGTGTAATAAAATAAAATCGACAAACCAAGCGAATAGAATAGCAACTACTTAATGGCCTTCCCCAACAACGGCGCCAAAAACATGTTTGTAAAATAAACCAGTGCAAGAGTACACTATCACATGTAATATAAAACAGAGTAATATTCCGAGTATCGATCCTTAGGGATGGCGGATAAGGTGCACAATCCACTCAATCTTAGTTCGGTTGATGAGATAAAATAGTGTTGGCTTATTTGATTAAATTATGCACAATTTAAATAAGCAAGTAACTAATAAGCAATTAAACACGAGATCCTGAAAATAGGGAGAATGAGTTAACCAAACTTAACAAATTCCTTGATTAAATAATAACCTAGGCTATGGACTTATCTTGCTTCAAAGGTTTATGCTATAACACCGTTGACAGAACAGAGTTAAGTTGTTACCCCGACTAAACGATCAGTTAGATTTCCCAAAATATATGAGATCAGTATTCTTGATTAAACAACATATTCCTATGCTTAATTAACCACGAACAACAATAGATGAAATTCCAAGGTTAATTGCAAACACAACTCTAGCATATTCCTATGCATACATTGTGCCACATTTAAGGTTCTATCTCTTAATCCTAATTTTCCCAAAATAAGACTAAGCATAAATAAAAGCCATGAGCTTCCACACAAGCTGCAAATTATAAAGTTGAACCTCAAAATGTATAATAACTTCATGCTAACAACAAATGCTTCACATATAAAATTCAGGACAAACAAGAAATATCCATAGCCCATGTCAAGGGAAATTAGCTCATTTTTACAACTAAGTGAGCTAAGAACAATTTTTTAAAATTATATTGCGTAGTTGAAACTCCTAAATCTTGAAATAATACGAAGAGAAGTGAATATTCCCCTCGATTGATCGTCGCAATGGTAGGATTCCTCTCTGCCATGCCGTTCTCTCAGTGAGATTGAGCTGCAATTTCGCTTCTTTTCCTACTTCATCGATTTCTCTCCCCAAAGGTGTTTTCTCTTTCTTCCGTAATGAGTGAGCTGCCTTGTTTCTCTCTCCTTCAGCTTTTTATGGCCCTTTCCTAGATTAGGTTTTTCTCCTTTTCGTTACTTTCAAGCTTTACCCTTGAAAAAATTGTGGGAATTTTTTCAAACTTTTTTTCCAGCTCATCAATTAAATGCTCCCACAACCAGACAAAAGAGTAGGTCTCCTCATTTTTTTTCGAAATGCTGACTCTACTTTTCGACCACTTTTGTCTAGTTAAATTACCTACTTAAATCTAATACGACAATAACAACTATAAACAAGAAAAACGACAACTCATGAGCTAAACATAAGCGAAATACTCTCTAAATTGAACTAAGATCAAGAGAATATCTGGTGAAGATTCCCTCCAGTTTCCGTGCCTATCGAGAAGTATAATTTTCTTCCCTCTCTCAGATTTCAAAATCGCCTACTACAGCTCCCAGTCTTTGGTTTGCTGCTTGGCAACTTATTATGTGGTTTGTTGTGATTTGAGAACCAGGGGGTATTTATAGGAGAAATGTGTTCTTAGATGGGTTTGAGCTTTTCATGGGTCAGACCAGGGACCAGAATGCAAATAACAAAGAAGACAAATCAATTAATTAATTTCCATATTCAATCCATAAGATAATTAATTAATTAATATTGATTCATGCCACCGGAGAATCAATACTATCTTACCTATTTCTTACCACATTATGAGGAATGGGTTGCATTGGCTCAGTCTAGCCCCATATTTAAGGTTGCAGACATTGATTAATTAATTTTAGCTCTGACAAGCTCCAAAATAATTTAGTATCTTTTATTCCTAAGTCCTCCCATTCAACATTTTTCACTTATGCTTAAACTTAATCAGCCTGTAGGACTACAACATAATGAACTGCTCAGGCTACTCAGGAAATGTCACCATCCTATAATGTATATGGTTACCTAGATCCAGTAAAAGACAGTTACATACAAACTGCTACCACCCAAGATACAGATATGCGAGTGCAACAAAGAATCTTTACCATAGTATCTCAATGTGACACACAAATCTGTATATACCTCTATACATTCATTGGGCCTAGGAATCCATCAAGATCAAGATTCCTCTAATGTTAGATAAAGTAATTGATCTTAACATAGGTCCTATCAATGCATACCCTATGCACTAGCATACAAAGATAAGCCACTTATTATCGTGTATGTTGCAGCCTAAACTGACACTCTATCATGGGACTGACTTAGCAGTGACAGCCGTTTATATATTACTAGGTCAAGCGATCTATACAATCATCTGTGATCTACAACACATTGTATGATCTCCCTATCGATGAGAGAAGTAGATAAGAGCATTTGTGATACATGTTCGTTAATTCAGACAAGAGATTAAATAAAACATTCATGATTCCCAGTATATTAACCAAAAACCTTGTACATAATATACAAATCATAATGCTTTAAGTATAAAAATCCATCACAAAGATCAGCACCCAGCTGCCTAAAGCAGGTAAGAGGAAATTTGTGAGACCTTACAAATAAATAGATTAAGAGATTGTGTTAGTCGTATACTTTTAAAGAGCTTACTTGAGGATGGAGGCTTCTGCATATGTGTCTCACTCAAAGATGAAAGACCAAGTTACTTAGGAATCTATCTGTCTGAATTTGTAAGATCAGGAAAAAAGAGTCATTCTTACACAAGGCAGATAAGTCAACCTACCGTAGTGCTTTATACAGTACAACAATGTAGAAAGCAGGGAGTGTCACAACATTCCATTGGTCTAATTTGAGTTTGTTTCAGGCGGTATTCCAACCAATCAATGATCTATCAATGTTCTGGAAAATACTCAACCATCCAACCCTTTAGCTAGTGGGTGCACAGCGTGCTTACTCATAACCATGAAGAGAGAAAGTTCCTGGTGGACTAGCCGAGATCGCATACAGCCGGTGGACAGAAAGGCTACATCCAACTATCTTAGATCGAGATGATGGATTTATATACTGAAAGCATTATGATTGGTATATTATGTACAAGGTCGATTGGTTAATATACTGGGAATCATAAATGTTGTATGTTCATCTCCTGTCTGAATTAACAAACATGTGTCGCAAACGCAATTATCTTCTTATCTCGTCGATAGGGAGATCATACGGTGTGTAGAAGATCATGAAAGATTGTATGGATCATTTGACCTAGCGAGATATAAATAGTTATCCCAGCTGAGACAGTTCCAGGATAAACTGTCGGTGTAGGCTGCAGCATACGCAGTAATATGCATGTTATCTTGGATGGCTTGGTATGCTGGTGTGGGGCACACATTGATAAGGACCTAAGTCGAGATCGATTCTTTTATCTAGACATTAAAAGAATCTAGATCTCTATGGCTTGACGAGATCCTAAGCCTAAATGAAGGTACAAAAGTATATGTAGATTGTGTATTACTTTGAGTTGCAATGAAAGGCTCTAGTTGAGCTTGTATATCTATATCTTGGGTAATAGCAGTTTGTGTATGATTGTCTGGTACTGGAACTAGGTAACCACATCCAGTATAGGATGGTGACATTCCCTGAACAACTCAAAAGGTTCGATATGCTAAGTCCTGCAGGATGATTAAGTTCAAGCATAAGTGAAAAGGTATGAGTGGATTGATTCAGGAATATAAAATGTTAATTAATTAAATAGCTTGTCAGAGCTTAAATTAATTAACGAATGTCTGTAACCTTAAATGTGGGGATATACCGAGCTCATGCAACCCGTACCTCTAAACGTGGTAGCAAATAGGTAGGACAGTTTTGATTCTCTAGTAGAATGAATCAATATTAATTAATTTATTATATTCTGGGTTGAATATTGGAATTAATTAATTGATAGGCCTTATTTGCTATTTGCATTCTGGTCCTTGGTCTGGCCCATGAAACTCAAGCCCAATAGGAGTCCAGTATTTTCCTATAAATAGGCCTCAGCTCCTCAGATCTCAACACACCACAAGATCATAAGTTGCACACTGCAAACCAGTTTTTGGGAGCTGTGGTGATCGACCAAGATCTGAGAACGAGAAGGAAATTCTGCTTCTCAACCGAGCAAGGGATCTGATAGGGAATTTTCACCAGATTTTCAGATCGAGTTGGGATACAGATCAGAAGATCAAATCAGGAGGATCTTTCTTCTTCTCTCTCTCCTTGTTTTCGAAAATAATTGTTTTATTTTCTCAAGATTTATTTCCTCAATCTGTTAGGAATTAAATCTTTGTGCGTGGGAAAGATCAAAGGGAATCTCCGTGCACTCGTTCTTCAGAGTTCATCAATCCAGGTATTCCGCATAAACCTTCTTATGCATAATAATATAGGAGCATGCTAGGATCATTCATAGGCATAGCAATTTATTTTTATATTCCAATTAACGATCCTTGGCAAACGGACTTCGTGATTCAGTTCGCGAATCCCTTCAATTGGATCAGAGCCAGGTTAAATTAATTGGCTCTATCGGAAAAATAATATTGCCTATGAATTGCATGATTATTATTATTGAATGCATGTCATGGATGGTTTTAGATTGAATTGTATGTTTTTTGTCCTCGTGGTTCTTGGGTTAATCTGCCATTTTATATAGATTCGTTTTTCACCCACAAGATAAATCCGTGGTTAGATTTAGATTTTAGAATGTAATCTTTTATTTCAAAAATTAAATCTATAAAACAAAGAACGAAGAACGCGAAGAACAGGAAGAACGAAGAACACGAAGAACGAAGGACCGCACGACGGCGCCGACACAGCAGCAGGCCGTGAGCAGCAGTCGCGCGCGGCGAGGGGCATGACAGCGCAGGCGCACGGCGGCCACGACGGCGATGCAGCCGCGCGCGCCCGATGGGAAGCAGCCGCATGGCCTACAGCCGGCTAGGCGCGGTGCGGGGGTCTCGGGACAGCGACGCGGGGAGGCTGGCGCCTGCCGAGATGGCGGGCGAGGGCAGCCTGGGCGCAACAGGGGCGCGCAGCGCGGCGGAACCCTTGGGTTCGCTCGTGCGTGCAACACCCGCGCAGTCCTACGCGCGTTTGCCGATGGCAGGCAGGCAATCTTCGAGCGGCGGTGGGACCTGGTGGTGTGGCGATGGCTCGGGAGGCAGAGGCCGGCGACGGCGGTCGGTGGTGGCGACGCGGCCGCAACCAGCGCAAACCCTAGGGTTTGCGGGTGCGAGCCGGAGCGCGCGTCTCTTCCGCGCCTCGTGCGTGTTTTCCTTCCAGCCTATGTGAGCCGACAATGGAGAAGAAGGTGAACGGCGGTTCGGGCGACGGTCGGGGCAAGCCGAGGCGGCGGCATGCGAAATGGGCAACAACCGGAGGAGGCAGCATCGTGGGCTGCAACCATGCACGTACGTGCATGGCTGCTGCGCATGCCGGGAGCCCTCATGGCGGCGATGAGTCGCCGGCAGCGGTGGTTCGCCGGTGGTGGCTCGTCGGGCCAAGTTCTCACAGGCTATTGGGCTTGCAATGTGTGCTTAGGCCCGCGATTTAGTTAACTGGCCCAATTGTCCAATTTTCTTATAAATCAAATCTTGGAGGCCCAAATTCGGAAAATAAATTTAGGTCTCAGTCCAAGTAGTGGGAGCCAAGTCGAAGATCTGTATTATTAATTTCAACTTGTAATAGTTAGAATTAATTTTATTTCATATCATGGGGCCACGAGTACATTTTTTATTTGCTTTATTATTTGTCTTCGCAAGATATACGTTGTTTAATTTAATTGCGCAGCATATAAGCATGTTGTAAATAATAGGAGCACGTTTACTGCTTTTATTTACAGCTTTAAAGCATGCTATGTGATTTATTTTGTGTAATTAATTATAACTATAAATTCGGGGTTCATGCAATGCATGACAGAATTTTAGCAATGTTATAATTATGGCTACATAAAATAATTTGTGCAATTGAACCTTATGAACTAAAAATTACTAAGCTCATAATTTAGTAAGACCTCCACAAAGCGATCCTTTATTGGAAGTGGATAATTTATTAGGTAAACGTCTACATGTGTAGCTTACTTAATTTATTATTCATAAGTTCTAATAGATAGGATTTCTTAAAATAAACATTTAATTCATGTGGGAAGTGGGAGTTCATGCGTAAACGTCTACATGTGTAGCTTGCGTATTGAATTTTCATAAGTTCTCTAGGGATTGAATTAAATGAGAAAACCTTATTATAGGGATCGGGTGTGTTCTAATATATCCTTATATGGGAGGGTTGGTTTTGGTGGTAAGATAGCTTAGATGTTATCCAGAGTATAACTCATTTGTGATGTCCCTGCTCAATAGGATAATATGGTCTTAAGTTAGTCTCCAATTATTAATTCCATTTGTCTAAGGAACCCAGGCATGGATTGGAATTAAAGGACTGGAATTGAAAGATGCAGTCTGGTTAAGTGTTTTGTTGTAAACGTCCACATGTGTGGCTTGCAATAGTAATACTTAGGCAAATTGGAGGAAACATTAATATTGCTTTATCATAAGGTTTCAATATTTAATTGTTTCAATAGTTTGCGACTATGTTTTAATTTCTGTTTTAATTTATTGTTTTCAGACGTGTCTAATGCTCACGTTGTCAACCTCTTAATAACAAACCCTTTAACTGGTCCGAATTTTTCTGAGTGGAAGTTATGCTTCATGGAAATACTCTGCACTGCAAAACATGACCATATACTTTACATGGACCCTCTAACTCCCAAGTATTGGAACTGTACTGGTTATGAGCGAGTGTTCTATGACAGATGGGTAGCTTCTGATGAGTTTTCCCGCAGACTCATCATGAAAAGTCTGTCTAGAGAATTAAAGCTCCAGTACAAGAAATTCGGAACTGCTGTTGAGATATGGAGGGACCTTGTGAAGGTTTATGGGAAGGTGAGACGAACTGTCAGTTATAATCTTGTAGAGGACCTGGTCTGCAAGAGGATGACTGATGGGAGTTCGTTGCTTCTGCACTTTATCAGTATGTTGAAAATTATGATAAAGTACAGAAAGAGAGTTGGACAAGTCAGTAAGCGGGCAGAAATAAACATTGTCCTACACTCTCTCTCTGATTCTTATGATTATTTCATCAAGTCCCTCGGTACCAGGCACGAGTTTACTCTTCCTGAGTTACTCTTAGCCCTGATGCGAGAGGAATCTGACCTTAGGGCATTGGAATTTGCTCCAACTTTGTCAGCTTTTGACAAGACAGTTGCTGAAGCAAAGGAAATGCTTAAAAGGTTAGATGAAGTTGATTTAGGAGAAGATGTCATCAGGGCATGCAAACGCAAGCGAAGTGAAGTAGATTGTCTAGTGTTCGGCAGGGGTCGACAAGGTACGTTATGGGCATTTATAATGGAAACATGTTTAGCATCGGTTTCTACCCATTCTTGGGTAGTGGATACTGGAGCTACTGACCATGTTTGTTATACTTTGCAAGGGTTTATGCCGACAAGGTAGCTGAAGCATGACGAGATTACTATCTCAATAGGCAGCGGAGAGCGAGTCTCAGCAGTAGCCATTGGAGATTTTACTTTATGCTTTGAAAACAATGTTTTGATTTTAAGAGATGTTTTATATGTGCCGGTTTTTCGGCGGAACTTAATTTCAGTTTCCAAGTTATTTTGTGATGGATATTCAATTATTTTTGATAGTGGAGTTTCTATCATTGGTAATAACTGTGTTATCTGTCATGGCAAACTGATTGACTCTCTCTTTATCATTGATTGTATGCATAAATCTTCCGTGAATGTTGCAAACTCATCCAATAATAATAATCATTTAAAGAGAATGTTTTCTTCCGATGAGGATCAAACATATCTCTGGCACTTGAGACTAGGTCACATCAATCTAAAGAGGATTAAAAGATTAGCATGCGATGGGCTCTTGGATTCTTTCCAAGTGGTACCACATCAAATCTGTGAGTCCTGTATAGAAGGAAAGATGACGACCAGGCCTTTTAAGGCAAGTCAGTCTCGAGCAGAGAATGTGTTGGAATTGATCCACTCTGACTTATGTGGACCAATGTCCACGCAAGCTTGTGGAGGTTATGAGTACTTCGCCACATTCATTGACGATTACTCAAGATTTGGATATGTCAATTTGCTTCGCCATAAGTCTGAATGCTTTGAGAAATTCAAAAAGTTTAGGACTGAGGTAGAAAAAAAGCTAGGTAAGACTATCAAGACACTACGATCAGATCGTGGTGGTGAATACCTCTGTAACGAGTTCTTGCAGTATTTGTCAGATAACGGGATTACATCCCAGTGGACTGCACCAGGAACCCTTCAACAAAATGGTGTAGCGAAAAGAAGAAATAGAACTCTCTTGGAAATGGTCAGGTCGATGATGAGTTATGCAAGCTTGCCGATTTCGTTTTGGGGATATGCCTTGGAGACAGCGGCCTATTTGCTTAACCTGGTACCTTCTAAATCAGTTCCTAAAACACCTCTGGAACTCTGGTATGGGCGAAAGCCAAGTTTGAACAGAGTGAGGGTTTGGGGTTGTCCAGCATATGTGCTGACAAAGGAACCTGGTAAGTTAGAAAGTAGGTGTAAGCTAATGCTGTTTGTTTGTAGGATATCCCAGGCAAACGAAAGGTGGTTATTTCTATTGTCCTGAGAATCAAAAAGTCGTTGTCAGTACCAATGCGAGATTCTAGGAGGACAAATATGTAAGAAACTACAGATCCAAGAGTGAAATTGTCCTCCATGAGCTTAAGGACAAGGAAGCAATTCCATCAGGAAAGCCCAGTGTAATGGTAAATCCACCTACAACAGGTGAGGCTATACCAACACTGCCACTAATGCAAGGTATGGGACCAATGCGTACTATGCCAACTACTGACACGGTTCAGATGCCTCGTCGCAGTGGAAGGGTTATCCACCAACCCGAAAGGTACATGTTCGTGGGAGAGTCTTCTGACTTGATCCCCGAAAATAGAGTGGATGATACCGATCCCTGGACATATGACAAGGCGGTATCTGATAAAGATGCAGACAAATGGCTAATCGCCATGGATTCCAAAATAGAATCCATTACGGCTATGGATGTATACAAGAAAACTAATTTGCCAGATGACTGTCGAGCCATAGGGTGCAAATGGGTATACAAAAGAAAGAAAGGAGCGAATGGTGAAATTACAGCTTTCAAAGCAAGGCTGGTGGCGAAGGGTTATAGTCAGAAAGAAGGTGTAGACTATGACTTGACCTTCTCACCGGTAGCCATGATTAAGTCCATTCGTATACTCCTAGCCATAGCAACACATAAAGACCTAGAAATCTGGCAGATGGATGTCAAAATCGCGTTTCTAAACGGGTACCTTCAAAAAGGTAGGGACATCTATATGCAACAGCCAGAAGGTTATTTGCAAAAGGGCGAAGAACATTTGGTCTGGAAGCTAAGGAAATCGCTGTATGGACTTAAACAAGCTTCACGGTCATGGAATCTGCGTTTTGATGAAGTGATTAAATCCTATGGATTTTCACAATGCTCAAACTAGAGTTGCGTGTACCGTCTATGTGTCAGCGGAAGCGTGGTGTTTCTTGCACTTTATAGATGATATTCTCCTATTTGGCGACAATGTGGAAGTATTGTCGGGCATAAAGGGGTGGTTATCCGAGCAGTTTCATATGAAGGACCTTGGGGAGGCAGGATACATCCTAGGGGTAAAAGTATTGCGGGAGCGCAATAAGAGGATGCTGACCTTGTCTCAAGGATCATATGTGGATACTGTGATTGCCCGTTTCAGCATGCAAACTGCCAAGAAAAGTCTGTTACCTTTCAGACATGGCATATATCTTTCCAAGGATCAGTGTCCGGTGACACAAAGGGAGAAAGAAAAAATGAGGAACGTGGCGTATGCATCGGCCGTGGGGAGCCTCATGTATGCAATACTATGTACGAGGTCAGATATCTGCTTTGCTGTAGGCATGGTAGCGAGATACCAGTCTAACCCTGGACAGGCGCATTGGACCGCGGTAAAGCACATACTCAAATACTTGAAATGGACTAGAGACTATTGTCTCGTCTATCAGAGTGAGGAGTTGTGCCCTGTGGGTTATACTGATTCGGATTTCCAGGCAGACCGAGACGAAAAGAAGTCCACCTCTGGTTATGTGTTTACATTGGGAGGTGGGGCCATATCATGGACGAGTGCAAAGCAGAAGTGCATTGCGGACTCCACCATGGAAGCAGAATAAGTGGCAGCTTCTGAAGCTTCGAAAGAAGCAGTATGGTTTCAAAACTTCCTTCTGGAGTTGGACGTGTTTCCTAAGCTGCCCAAGATAATCACGATATACTGTGATAATTCGGGAGCTGTGGCTAATTCAAAGGAACCACAAACTCACAGAGCAACAAAACACATTGAAAGGAAGTACCATATTATACGAGAAATCGTAGCAAGGGGTGATGTGCTAGTTGAGAAGATTGATACAAGAAATAATCTAGCGGATCCATTCACAAAGGCTTTGCCTCAGAAGGTCTACGAGATTAATGTACGTAACCTTGGGCTGAGGGCAAAGCTATCCACGTAGAATGATTGATGTAATAGCTAGATTACTTTTGACGCGTTATACTCTGGATAGCACTTGTATAATGCTTTGAGTATAAGTGGGAGATTGATAGATTTATATAATGAAAGCATTATGATTGGTATATTATGTACAAGGTCGATTGGTTAATATACTGGGAATCATAAATGTTGTATGTTCATCTCCTTTCTGAATTAACTAACATGTGTCGCAAACGCAATTATCCTCTTATCTCGTCGATAGGGAGATCATACGGTGTGTAGAAGATCACGGGAGATCGTATGGATCATTTGACCTAGCAAGATATAAATAGTTATCACAGCTGAGACAGTTCCAGGATAAACTGTCGGTGTAGGCTGCAGCATACGCAGTAATAAGCATCTTATCTTGGATGGCTTGGTATGCTGGTGTGGGGCACACATTGATAAGGACCTAAGTCGTGATCGATTCTTTTATCTGACATTAAAAGAATCAAGATCTCTATGGCTTGACGAGATCCTAAGCCTAAATGAAGGTACATAAGTATATGCAGATTGTGTATTACTTTGAGTTGCAGTGAAAGGCTCTAGTTGAGCTTGTATATCTGTATCTTGGGTAATAGCAGTTTGTGTATGACTGTCTGGTACTGGAACTAGGTAACCACATCCAGTATAGGATGGTGACATTCCCTGAACAACTCAAAAGGTTCGTTATGCTAAGTCCTGCAGGCTGATTAAGTTCAAACATAAGTGAAAAGGTTTGAGTGGATTGATTCAGGAATATAAAATGTTAATTAATTAAATAGCTTGTCAGAGCTTAAATTAATTAACGAATGTCTGTAACCTTAAATGTGGGGATATACCGAGCTCATGCAACCCGTACCTCAAAACGTGGTAACAAATAGGTAGGACAGTGTTGATTCTCTAGTGGAATGAATCAATATTAATTAATTAATTATATTCTGGGTTGAATATGGGAATTAATTAATTGATAGGCCTTATTTGCTATTTGCAGTCTGGTCCCTAGTCTGGCCCATGAAACTCAAGCCCAATAGGAGTCCAGTATTTTCCTATAAATAGGCCTCAGTTCCTCAGATCTCAACACACCACAAGATCATAAGTTGCACACAGCAAACCAGTTTTTGGGAGCTATGGTGATCGACCAAGATCTGAGAACGAGGAGGAAATTCTGCTTCTCAACCGGGCAAAGGATCTGATAGAGAATCTTCACCAGATTTTCAGATCGAGTTGGGATACAGATCAGAAGATCAAATCAGGAGGATCTTTCTTCTTCTCTGGTTTGCTGATTTTAGTCTACTTCCGCAGTTGCCTCAACAGGCATTGATACTTTAATCATTTAATATTTGGATATGTTTATCTAGTTCACTACAAGTCTTAGTCTCTGGTTTTAATCAAGAGCGTTCAAGACTAAGGTAGAGAAAAAGTTAAACAAAACCGTACAAACATTATGGTTCATTCATAATGGTGTATCTTAAGTGATGGGCTTTTTCAGTATCTGGCAGAGCAAAAAGGTTGCATCCTAGTTAACTACACCATTTATCCCTCGATTGGGATAGTGTGTGGAAAATGAAATAAGATTCTTTAAAAATTTATAAGTTATACCAGCTTTGCCAAATTTTTGTTTTTGGGAAGAGCGCCAATAGTTAAAAACTGTTGTCGTACGTGTCTACGACAACAGTTAAAAACCATTGTCTTTGAGCTTATTTTTTTTACCCCTATGACTACACCACCTACGACAACAGTCAAAATACCCTTATGACAACAGTTTTAAATTGTTGTCTATCAATATTTTTCTTGTAGTGCCTCTTTGATTGAGATTTCATCAAACTCAAGTGGACAAACTTTGACGCACAATTCCTCGAATGGGTTTTCTGGTAGAGGCTTGGTGAAGATATCTGCTAACTAATCTTCTGTTCTGATATCTCCACAACAATATCTTTCTTTTCAACTTGATTTCTGATGAAATGATGTCGGATATCTATGTGCTTTGTTCTTCA
>JAPKLW010007591.1:0-14772 GCA_026898455.1 Plectranthus barbatus | reverse complement strand
GCCTGCAACTGAGCAAACACTTCTTTAGGAGTTAGTTTGGATAAATCCTTCTCCTTTAGTGCGGTGGTTTTCACAAACCAATCCTCCTTCGGCATCTTGGACAGGATCTTCGAGTTAAGATCAGCATTTTCGTACTCCCTGCCCAGAGACTTCAGCTCGCTGACAATGGCGTTGAATCTCGCCTCCATCTCCTTGATGGTTTCTCCAGTCAGCATCTGGAAGGACTCATATTTATCCACCGCAACCTGCAATTTGTTGCGTTTCATTTGGTCAGTTTCTTGACATAAACTATCAAGAAAATCCCATACTCCCTTAGCAGTATCAAACTGCAGTGCGTCCTCCATCAGCGATTCTGGAAGGCACGCAAGGATCAGCTCATGTGCAATGGAATCCAGCTGATTCCGCTTTCTGTCCTCAGCATTCCATTCATCTTGGGGCTTTGGGACCACCGCAGCTGGACGATCTCCCAGCTGATGCTGAATCTTGGTGATCTCTATTGGCCCTGTCTCCAGTACATCTTTCATGTCTGGATGGATGCTCTTCAGGGAGATAAGCGTCCTCTTCCGCCATGTAGAGTGCTTCTCCGTCTTGTAGTCCATTAGCTTTGGGATATTCATCTTGAAGTACCTGAGCTAGACAAACAGACAAACAAACAGGAGTGCAAGGAAACGTGGATCACGGTCCTAAGCGACACAGAAACGAACGGTCTGTAAGAACCGTCTGCTCTGATACCACTTGTTGGTCCCGGATATCAGGGTATACTTTGGCAGCGGAAAATACGTAAGTTCGTTTCTTGCACTCTGCTGGTTACACAGCTGACTGGGACCTTGTCAGCTGGTAAGTCAACTGGCAACTGAGTATTCAGCTGACTGGCAACTGGCTGGTCAGCTGATGACTCAGGACTTAGAAACTTTAGAGTCGAGTTTGCACAGTTATAAACTGGTTTCAGTTATACTCCAGCACTTGGGTGCTGGGTTTTAAATCAGTAAGTAAATGCTGAAAGCAGTAAATAACAAGGATATTTTATAGTGGTTCGATCAACTGATCTACGTCCACTCTCCAGTCGAAGCACTGGAAATTCACTAAAAAAAGTAATCCGGTACAAGATTTCCTACGATCTATTTCCAGCTGGTAGATGCCTCGTCTACCAGTCCACTGGATCAACCGCTCCCGGTCCTTGTCCTTCTTCAACTCTCGTCAGATGGATGGAGTGCGAGCACGTCACTTCAACCTCCTCCTCCGACTGATTGGGTGTTGAGTTCTCCCAAGAACTTGACTCTTGCTGGCGGCAAAACTGCCCGTAATAACTCTGGAGCTGGCTGGCTCAAGAGCTGCTATGTTCTTCCTCGGAATGAGAAAGAACACCAAATGAGATCAATAACTCACAAGCTAGAAGCTTGGAGTCTCGTGTTCAAATGATTGACACACGGAGTAGCTTTAAAAAAAGCCTCGAAAGATTGCTTATTCGCTGATATGAATGCGTTTGAGCTTTCGGTAGTTCAAGAGTGGCTAAGAGTATTGAATGCTGTTGGATCTCACGTATTTATAGACGTGAGATTCAGATTCAAATACTAGCCGTTTGGACACATCCGGAAAAGTCTCTGTCCTCGCATGTCCTTCTGCAGGCGGCAGGTAGGAATTTCCGGAAAGCGCCATGCTTTTGTCCACTTTATCTGACATTGATCTCTTTATGTCAGAACGGCACTATTCGTCAGTACGAGGAATCGGAACTGGTAGTCTTGAACTGATAGACTTTAAGGTATCCTCCTTAAAGTCATACTCTTTCAGTTAATTCCTCGACGAATCTTCTTTTTGTCTCTAAGACTCTGGGAGAGCGAATCTTGAATTCTGCTGATAACCTCCGACTGGTAGATCATACTGGTGATCTTGTGCTGGCAGTCTCTGCTGGTGACTTTCCTTAGCACAATCAAGGTCTACCAATTCGTCTGATGTTATCTCTTGGAATCTCCCGTGACTGGTGGCTTCACCGCTGGTGAATAGTATCAGCCAGAACACATATTCTGCTGGTAAGATCTCTCAGCCTCCTGCTGGTGAAATCTTCCCACTGGTGAACAGTAGCCAGTCATTAGCTCTACTCCATGCTGATGAACAGTGTCAGCATGAGTCTTTGTCAGCCGCTTGCTGGTAAGACTTCTCTCAACTGGTAAGCACATCTCATGCTGGTGAACAGTAGCCAGCATGAGTCTTGATCAGCTGCGACTTACAACTCAAAATACCTAAACAGGACTTTACATTTGAGACTAGAGCTATTCTAGAGACAACTGACGCTGGTTGGACTTAGGATTTGATCCACCAAAACATTTAAACACCAAATCTAAGATCTAAGCTATCAACTGGAGAAGGGAAACTTAGCCAGATTTCCCAACACCACTTCAATCAGAGGTAGATTGATGTGGATCTTCTTCATGTGCTCAAGGAACCTCTTGTACCTCTCATCTTTCTTCTTCTTGGCAAGTCTCTGCGGATAGGGAACAGAGACAGGATCAGCTGCTTTAGGTCTGTCTTCAGGATAGACCTCTTCACCCTTTTCAGAACGTTCTTCTTCGGGAAGAACAGGGTCGGGCTGTGCAACTTCAGGTTGCACAGGCGTGTCAGCAGGTATAACTGGCTTTTTAGCAAATCGCTGTGGATAAGGAATAGCGATATAGCCAGGAAAAGGAGTTCTGTACTCAAGACGAGTACCCTTACTCCCTTGACTGTGTTCTTCTTCAGGAAGAACAGGAGCAGGCTGTGTAACTTCAGGTTCCACAGGCGTAGAAGTGGGCACAGATGGGCCCTCATATCCTCTGCCACTACGAGTGGTAATGGCATTGCAGTGCTCCGTCGGGTTCACCACGGTATTGCTAGGAAACTTTCCAGGAGTGTGTTGATTGCTGATTGTCTTGGCAATCTGGGAGATCTGTATATCCATCTGCTTCGTATGCTTCCCCATTTCTCCCATAGCAGTCTTCAACTCAGAAATGTCCCCCTCTATCTTGCTTGTCTTGGCATTGGACACTGCAATAAACTGCGTGAGGAGTTCCCTCATGCTCGGCTCTTCAGGGCCATCAACTGCCCCATTGGTTACAGAAAACCCAGGTGGGGGCTGCAGTGCATTATTCGGATTGGCGTAGGAGAAGTTGGGGTGATTCCGATTGTTGGGATGGTACGTCATGTTCCCTGATGGATATCCCCTATTGTTCTGGAAGTTCCTCTGGTTCACAAAATTTGCATCTTCCATTTGCTCATAACCTTGCTGCGGGCGGTTATTTTCCAGCTTAGCAATCCGGGTCTCCAGTAATTTGGTGGAAGCAGCCACCTCTTTCCTCATCAACTTAACCTCAACAACTAAATCTCCAGTGTCATCAACTGCTGCTATTCTGTGATCATCCCTGTCTGCTGGCCAGTTGTACTCACTTTTTGCCATCATTTCCAGTAAAGCTAACCCTTCCTGTGGTGGTTTAGCAGTCAGTGACCCTCCAGCTGAAGCATTCACATGCTTCTGGGTCTCCCTGTCCAGTCCTTTGTAAAAATGACACATCTGCTGCTTCTCAATAAAACCATGGCAAGGGCAGGAGCGCAAGAGATCCTTGAAGCGCTCCCAAGCCTCGTACAGCGACTCTCCAGAAAACTGCCTGAATTGTGAAATCTGAGTCTGCAACTGAATAGTCTTACTGGGTGGGAAGAACTGGATCAGGAACAGCTTGCATAACTCCTCCCATGTAGAAATCTCATTGCAGTTCAGTGTCATGTACCATGCCAGTGCCCTGTCGCGCAATGTGAAGTGGAACAGGTGCAACCGAATATAGTCGATAGGCACCTGATTCTGCTTAACTGTATCGCAGAGCAGCAGGAATCTCTGAACGTGTAAATGAGGGTCCTCAGATGGTAGTCCCCCATACTGGTTCTGCTGGGCTGTATGTATCAGACCAGTTTTCAGTTCAAAGTTCGGTGTGTCCACCCTCAATCCAAAATCAGCATTACGATGCTTGTCAGTCATAGGCTCGTACATCTCATCAACAATGGGCGCTCTCCTGGCTTCAGGGGCCTGATTCTCTTGAAGTCGTAGATTCATCTCTTGGAGCTGCCTCTGCAGCTCAGCTATCTGTGCCGCTTGATTGTCAGCCATCTGAAATGCCAACTTCCTTCTCGCGGTGTTTTTTCGGCAGGTAGACTCGATCTCTGGGTCTAAAGGTTCAGCAGCTGGACCTTTTGCCCTGGTTTGCATACACTACCTGCACAAGAAAACACACCGTGAACGGCACAGAGAATAAACAGAATTAAAATTAAAATTGCATAAAATAAAGCCTAGAGTAATTAGCGTAATATCAGAATTAGTGTTAATTGCAAATCTTTGCAGTCCCCGGCAACGGCGCCAAAAACTTGATAGCGTATTTTTCAACACGCTATTCTGCAAGTGCACAGACCACTGCAGAGGGCAAGTAATAATTTATCGAACTCAAGGACTGCAGGCTCGAAACACAACTAAGCACTAAAACATAGATATTTTACTACTATCTAGGCAAATCATAAAGTGAATTTGGTTTTATCTAACTAATTGATTTAAACGCAGAAATAAAATAGAAAAGGTAATTAAATATTTTCAAAAGCTAATGAGAAAATAGGATTCCAGGGCGATCCACTTTGAATATTAAACAAACAACGCTTTCATGCAATTCAACCTCAATTTAATTTCTAATGATGTGAGCAATCACGAAAATGTTATCAGGCGACCCTCTCGGATTCTTAACCATAACATGGAAATAAAAGACCTAGTGACTCCTCTCGGATGCGCAAAAAGACGTTTACTCTTGATAAAAACCTTGGATTTTAAACCCTTTAAAAGTTCAACTTCCTCTCGGATAATTGTTCTAATAAATCTGATTAATTTGCTTCTTAATTGATAACCTAGACCTCTCGGTTCAAAAACTATCAATTCAAATCACAATTAATGATCAGTTAATGCAATTATTGAAAATCCAAATTAAATCAGAACATCAGAGGAAAAGGAACATTAAATTTGCATAAAATGTTGAATGAATAAATACAAAGCTTCAAAACCCTAGAATCCATATATGGATTTAGCCAGACATGCTAAATCCTAGAAAAACAAAGAGATGAAGAGTCATATGAATAAGAAAAGGAAATTAAAAACCCGTGAAGTCTTCAATCTTCAATTCTTGTCATGCTCTTCCAGTTCTCCTTGGATTTCTGCAGAAAACCCTCGTTCTCTAGGCTTCAGAATAAATTTGGAATGTAGAAATCTGAGATTTATGAGTGTGGAGCCTTTTTCTGACTTCTGGAACTTATATTTATAGGAGGGGATTTTTAATCTTGAAAGATGTGGAAGAATTGTCAGTCTTAGGCAAAAAGATACGTAAGTTTACGTCAAATCTGAGGAACCGGCGAGTGGAGAGGACACGACCGGCGATCGCAGGAAGGGAAGGCAGATCGCCGGTTTGGTTTCGAAGGGGAAAAAAACAGAGCCGGCGTTCAGCCGACTTGAAGACATGGTCGCCGGATTTGCAGCCCCAGTCGCCGGCAGCTGGAGGGCAGTCGCCGGTTTGGAAGGGTGGTCGCCGTTTGTGAAGGACGGACGGACGCCGGTTGTGAAGGGTGATCGCCGGCTTTGGAAGATGGGTCGCCGGCTGGGGTATGAATCGCCGGATGTGGAGTTCGAACGCCGGCCATGGAGTGCGGTCGCCGGTTTTGTCACGTAGCTCCTTCTCTCGACATTTCCTTGTAAATTCTATCTTTTTCTTTGCCCAATGCAAACCAACATGAGCAGTCCGTCAAATGCTTGCTCGATTATCTCGTTTAATTCTCAGAAATACGTCTAAACTGTGCAAAACAACATCAACAAGACCAAACGTAATATTTCCTCAAATAATAAGAATAACGCACGAAAACACCACGCAATTGGCTCAGTTGACGTAATAATTCAAATAAAACCTATCAATTAAATGCACAGAGTGAGTGTTTATCAGTCAGCTACCAGTGGAATCCGACACCCAGCACCAGCTGTCAAGAGAATCCACGCACAACCTCGTAAGTATGCCAGTCACCAGCATACTTACAAGGGATCCCAATCTCAGAGAAATTCTGAGAGAAGGACAATACCTGATAGGAGGAATACCTATCAGAGGCCTGAGCCCAATCACAAGTTTTCTCAAAGGGCTGTGAAGGCTAGCCATGGTGGTCCACACTCTCAGAGACCACCAAGGCAACACACACAACCGGAAAAACATTTCCAAAGCTCTCAGCGGAAGCGTACTAAGGAGTTACACACACAGTCACACCTTCCCAAACCAATCTCATGCATTACATCAAAAGGAAGGAAAAGGCTACTGATGATATCAGCAAGGGTAAAACCAAGCTGAAAATCACTCAAGTCTGGATTCCGAAAGGAATTATCCAGCGATCTAATCCTGCAGGACCCGCAGATGATCGGGGACCTAAATGAATTCCATTTCTTTCTTGCAGGTACAAGATCATGCAACACAGCTTCAGAGGTCGAGAGAGTGGATTTTAGATAGTGGGTGTTCAGCTCACATGACTGGTGAAGAGGATCTGTTTGCAGATCTCATTAAGGTCAAAGGACCTCCAGTTATTTTCGGTGATAACTCCAAGGGCAGAGTTATCAGCAAGGGCTGCATCGAGAAGGACGATGTCAGAATCATTAATGTATCCCTTGTTACCTCTCTTAAGCACAACCTCCTGAGTATCAGTCAGCTGTGCGATAGTGGATACACTGTTCATTTTGGGAAATCAGAGTGCCAGATCAAGGATGAGAAGACTGGCGAGATCAAGCTGAGAGGTATTCGGAACGGAGGACTTTATACCGTTGACTGGCAAAGCGGGAAAACCGATTCATGCTTCGTGGCCACCAGTTCTATGGAAACTAACTGGCTGTGGCACAAAAGGTTGAGTCATCTGAATTTCAGAACTATCAACTACCTAGCCAAGCATGATCTTGTGGAAGGACTTCCTAAGGGAGGATTCAAGAAGGAAGGGATTTGCAAAGCATGCCAGCAGGGCAAGCAAACTAAGAAGTCCTTCAAGAACCAGTCGCCAGTCTGCCCCAGTACCAGTCGGGTACTCGAATTGCTACATATGGATCTCTTTGGACCAGTAGCACCTCAAACCATTGGAGGAAGACGTTATTCGCTGGTGGTAGTCGATGACTACTCGCGCTATACATGGGTAAAGCTTCTCAGATCCAAGGATGAAGTGAAAGTCATTCTTCCAGATTTGATTGTCAAAGCACAGAAACAGAGAGAAGCTACTGTAAAGCGGATACGGTCAGACAATGGGACGGAATTCTGCAACAGTCTGCTGATGGATTTTTGCGCGGAAGCTGGCATTAAGCATGAAAGATCTGCACCAAGGCAACCGCAGCAGAATGGACTGGCAGAACGTAGGAACAGGACGCTGAAAGAAGCGGTCCGGTCCATGCTGGCAGAATCCGGCTTAGGACAGAGTTTTTGGGGAGAAGCGTTGGTGACGGCTTGCTATACTCAGAATAGAAGCGGGATCAACGACAGACTCAAGAAAACTCCCTACGAAGTTTATTTTGGTCGTAAGCCTTCTCTAAATCATCTTCGTGCTTTCGGTTCACCATGTTATGTCCATAATAATGGTAAGTCGAAGTTAAATGCTTTTTCGCCTAAAGCTGATGAGGGTGTCCTTGTTGGATATGGACATCCCTCTCACAAGGGCTATAGAGTATTTAACAAGACCACCAAGCTTGTGGAAATAACATGCAATGTTGTTTTTGATGAAGCTACTTTAGTGCGCAGGACCTTACGACAACTGGCTGAAGATGTTCCTGAGGTCAATGATGTCGTTGATCAGTTGGGCAGGAATTCTTCCAATGCTCAACCAACTGGTTTGACTAGACCTATGACTGGATCATCTTCACAACCAGCATCCTCGGTTGCCCATCAGCAAACCGGGAGGGTCGGTGATGCAAATGACCTTGCTGAGACCTTACACTCAATCTCCCTGAGTGGAACTGGCAATAATCCAGGGGGAATTCTGTCTGGAATTTTCGAACCAGAAATAGCTGATGAACCAGCTGGAGTGGATGGACCAGCTGACGGTGTAATTATCGCCGAAGGATCAGGAGATCAGTCAGAGAGTGAAGCTGACGAAGAGGAAGTTCCGACTGGTGAAGGTCAACCACCAGTTGCTATTGCTGCTCCGACTGGTGAAGTTCAGGAAGCACCAGTCATCAGGACAGAAGAACCAACGCCAGCAGACTCTCATCTTCCCAAATGGTTGAGAAATCACCCATCCGAGGCTATTCTCGGTAATCCAGAAGGTTCTGTTCAGACACATCACGGCAGCGCGTTCATGACTTGCTTTATTTCTCAAGAGGAACCTACTTCCATAGGAGTTGCGCTACAATCTGCCGATTGGATCAATGCCATGCAAGAAGAACTTGCAGAATTCACTCGCAACAATGTCTGGGACTTGGTAGAGAGACCATCACATCAGTCAGTGATTGGCACCAAGTGGGTTTTCAAGAACAAGCGAGATGAGAATGGCATTGTAATCAGGAACAAAGCTCGTTTAGTCGCCAAAGGTTACAAGCAATGTGAAGGCATCGACTTCGACGAGACCTTCGCACCAGTTGCAAGAATGGAGGCGATACGGCTGTTCCTTGCGTTTGCAGCGTATCATGGATTCACGGTATTCCAAATGGACGTGAAGAGCGCCTTCTTGAATGGCGAGCTAAAGGAGGAAGTATATGTCGAACAACCTCCAGGCTTTGAAATAGGCACCAAAGTGTACAAGCTGAGAAAGGCCCTGTATGGATTGAAACAGGCGCCCAGGGCTTGGTACGAGATGCTGTCCCAATTTCTAATCAGTAATGGATTTAGGAAAGGGAAAATCGACAGGACTCTCTTTATCATCAAGGATGCTGATGATATGCTAATGGTGCAGATATATGTCGATGACATCATATTCGGGTCAAAGAATATGTCTCTCTGTGAGAAGTTTTCTCAACTGATGCAGAACTCATTCCAGATGAGTATGATGGGCAAATTAACATACTTCCTAGGACTCCAGGTCCAGCAGTCAGCTGATGGGATTTTCATTAATCAGCGGAAGTATGCCAAGGACCTAATTCAGAAATATTGCCCAGAGAAGACTAAGGCTCTCAGAATACCGATGAGCACCAGTTGCCAAATCTTTCTTGATGAAGAAGGAGAATCAGTTGATCCATCCAGCTACAGAGGTATTATTGGATCACTTCTCTATCTGACAGCCAGCAGACCCGACATTTCATACTCAGTCGGAGTGTGTGCCAGATATCAAGCCAATCCAAAGAAGTCAAACATGGAAGCTGCTAGGAGAATAGTGAAATACCTCAAAGGAACTGAATCACTTGGTCTATGGTACCCCAGGAATGATGAGCTTACACTCATTGGGTATTCAGATTCAGATTTTGCTGGATGCCGGATAGATAGAAAAAGCACCAGTGGTACGTGTCAGTTTCTAGGACACAAGCTAATCAGCTGGTTTAGCAAGAAGCAACACTCAGTTGCTACATCTACTACTGAGGCTGAATATGTTGCCGCTGCCAGTTGCTGTGCTCAAATTCTCTGGATCAAGCAACAACTGGAAGACTATGAAGTGGACACTGGTTGTGTACCCATCTATTGCGACAACAGCAGCACTATGTGCATAACTAAGAATCCGGTTCATCACTCTAGAACCAAGCACATAGATATCCGACATCACTTCATACGTGATCATCTCGAGAAGAAGGATATCAGCGTAGAGTACATCAGAACTGACGATCAACTGGCTGATATCTTCACCAAACCTTTGCCAGAAGCAAGATTCAAGGAGTTGTGCATCAAACTCGGTCTTATGGAGATTGATGCGAGCCCTAATGTTGAGGAAGAATGAGTCCCAGCTCTCATTCCGTTCTGGATTTTCTGAAGGATGCTGATTAAGACTAAGTCCAAGCTCTTAGTCTTCCTTGTTTTCTTTAGTGGTAGCTCAAAACCACAGGTGGTATCTACTGGCAGGCCTTATCCCATAAATGGCCAAGGAAATGAGTCCCAGCTCTCATTTCATATTTGTCAGTAGACAAACACCATCAGCAAAAGAAATTGGGTCCCAGCTCCCAATTCCCAGCGATGGTGAGAAGATGGATTCCTGAAGGAGAAGATTATGCGGAATAAAATTGAGTCTAAGCTCTCAATTTTCTTAATCTTTCAAGTTGTCAGCAGACAACTGGCGAATTTCCTACGACTGATGGAATTGAGTCCCAGCTCTCAATTTATCCAAGTACTCGGGTGCCAGTCGTAAGTACCAGTTGTCAACTTGTAAGGAGGCCATGCTGACAGGGGGAAGTGATCAACTGGCATATCCTGCTGATGACCAGTTATATTACTGATGACCAGTTGAGTCCCAGCTCTCAACTGACGATCTCTTGAAGTCCAAGAGTCGTGCCAGCTGTCACAAAAATGGCGGGATTGTTCAAATCCTCTGGCGTGTGCGTATCTTAGAATTTAATGCGACATTTAATGCCACATTTAATGCGCACAGTAACTGTGCGGTCAAAAGGACATTTGCGACCAATCAGAGAGCGCCATGTCAGCTACACGTAGCAGCCCACGTTAGCACGACCATGCACGTCGTTACAGGGACTCGTGCCAGCTGATGACCGTCGATCCTCACTTTTGACGAATTAATCTCGTCCATCCAAACCAGCTTGGCACCAGTATAAATAGCGATCATTCATGATCGGGAAAACTCTTATCATTCCTTCATATTTTCCGAACATATTTTCCGATTCCAAACACTTATTCCCAGAAAATATGGCATCTTCATCCAAACCCGCTGCTGATAAATCATCTTCTTCCACTGAATCCTTAGACTTGCCATTGGCCGAAGCCCACATGCCTACTTTTACAGGCATTGTGAAGGAAGAAGATATTGATTATACTTATCCTTTCAGCAAGCTCGTCTCGCTGAATAAAGCAGCCACCCGCCATCGTCTCTCTCACGCACAGATTCGCACCGCTCAAGTCCAGAAGGAGAAAATCTTGAATGATAAACTGGCCGAGAAACATTTCGGCGAGGAGCTGATGGAGATGATCGACCACGAACAGCTCCGACCGTACTTGACGGCAACCCCCAGGACCTTCCACCCACATCTCGTCGCCGAGTTCTATGCTCGCGCGGTGATTGCTGACGACAGGAAGTCCTTCACCACGTCAGTGTTCGGACATCTGATAACTATCGACGTAGAGTACCTAGCCAACCTATTTGGGCTGAGGAGTACTGGTGAAGAGGTGGCCACGTACTTCAAGGACGATACGGTGGAGTTCCAAAGGAGGTGGACCGAATGGAAGAAGCCAGAAGTGACTGTCTTCAAAACGGGGATGAAGAAGTCAGAAATGGAAGATTTCTGGCAGATGGTGTGTGACATTGTAGTGCGCATGCTACAATGCGAGGTCGGCTCCTATGCCGAACTGAGCCTGAAGAAATTCTCAGTTATGTGCGCGTTGGAGGACGGCATATATGGCAACTGGGCTGAATTCATCTTCGGCCGGTTGCTGGAGAATGTAGAGAAGAACAGTACGGTGAAGGCTGAAGGCAAGTTTCTCCACGCAGTGTCTTTTGGCCTGCGCATCAGCCACATACTGGAAGTGGAGATGGGAGACCGGATCGACCAGGGGGAGCAACTGGTCGGGTCAGACTTCATCCCAGCCACAAAGGTGAAATTACCTGTCCCCGACTACAAGAAGCCACGCCGACTGAAGGGGAAGACGGCTGTGGACCCCGAAGAGTCTGTTTCTGAAGAAGATGCAGAACAGACATGGGAGGAAGTGCCAGCTGTGGCTCTCCCACTGCCAGCTGCGGCCAAGGATGAGCTTAAAAGGAAGCTAGAGGTCGAATCTTTATTCGTCTCTATGGAAGATGCAGTGGAGAAGGCAACTGGTATACATCCTCGCGCATTAGCATCAGCACAAGTGCCAGTCCCCAGGCCCCCTTCAAGCAAGAAGCCCAAGACCCACCAGCGCCAGCAGCCCCAGCCAGCTGCTGCCTATGAGCCAGCATCCGGGAAGATCTCGATACCAGTCAAGAAGTCCGTTCTTGGACTGACTGAGGAGGAGACCATAGAAAGGATGACCCGGAAGCGAAAGAGGGTTCAGACCAGAGCTCAGAAGCTGGTGGAGCAAGCGAAGAAGGAGCAACAGGCCTCCCTTGTGAGGAAGAAGCAGGCACAGGCCAGACTGAAGGCCTTGGCCGACCAGCGGAAAAGAGAGGCTGAGCTGGCAGCCCGCGATGAAGCCTTTGCAAAGGTGCAGGCTGAGCATGAGGCCAGACGTCAGGCGCAACTGGCGGAGCAGGTGCACCAGGTGGCAAAAGGCAAATGGGAAGTTGCCCCAACTACAAGTGCAAGGCCACCAGCACCAGCTCCAGGCCAGATCTTATCAGAAGAATCATTTACGCTCCTGATGGTCATGGGTGCGGATGAAGACGTACTATCCCTTGTGGATAAGTACCAGGAGGAGGAGGTCGCTGAAGTCCCTCCACCCGCGCAAGGGGGTGGTGGAAGTGAAGAAGACCCACTGGCCGCGCACGGGGGTGCCAGTGGAGGAGTTGAGGAGCGGGCGACCACCCCGGAAAAACTGGCGAGTTTTTCGGACATGAGCTCCGATTCGGAGGAGGAACCGGCGCAGGCGGCAGCTAAGGAGGTGATACATCACTCCATGGTGCAGAGGATGGAGCCAAGGGTTCTGTTCCCAGACCTTGAAGATAAGGCTCGTCGTCCTGCCAGTCGTCCACAAATTTCAGAAGCATCTACATCTTCTGGACGACCAGCGCCAGCACGTCATGTGCGCGCAGAAAGGAGGACATACTTGCTCTGTATCCACGAGCATCAGCTGATTGATGAAGACTCCTTCCAATCACGAGTGACAGGAGTACATCGGTGGGAGCACCGCGGGGCAATGGTGTTTCAAGATTCACGGGTGCCTGAGCCATCAGCATTCAATATCATCCCCATCAGCGGACTCCCCCACCAGTCGGTATACGCTTCGAGGATTTATGACTTGTGTCTGCCCCTGCAGCCGATGGAGTACTTCAATTCCACTCTCTATGAGTATGCTGAAAACATCACGGCGGAGGTGGAAAATGCCGTCAATGACGAGATGATAACCAGCTACCGAAGACTGTGGAGGGTGAATCCGGAACTATGTCTGGAGTTCCGGAGATGGAGGATTTTCGACCTGTGCCAGCGCCAGCTGACTGTAGAGAAGCGCGCTGTTCTGTATGCCAGGCTAGGGCTTGGTTACTGGAGATCAGAGGAGGCGTGGGCGAATGCATTCATGGATTCTGATCCTGAAATGCACCAGCAGCTGTCTACCAGGCGAATCAGGCGCCGTTTGAAGAAAATTGCTGAATTCAGACAGCTGACTGGGACTTCCGGCCTCCCTAGGCCAAAAATGGTTAAGTTGCCATTCCTCCAGTTCCAGCCCACCAGCCGTGGATACCAGCTGATCTACGCGCTCCGCCGCTTGAAGGTTCTCACCGCTCTCCCCCGGATCCCTCCATATTTTGCCATTTTCTTTGATATGGCTGCCAGCGCTCTGCTGGTAGACCACATTGTGGAGGAGGATCCTACCCGTAGTTGGTGGCTGACCACTGCCGTCCCTAATGTTCCGATCGTAATGGGCGACCTTGTCCCTTATCATGAGGACTGGCAGCTGGTGGACTTCACAGCACCACCTATTTTTGAACAAGGCCCGCCAGCACCAGCCGCGGTGCTCGCGGAGGAGCCGCCAGCAGCTGAAGTGCCAGCGGAGGAGCCAGCAGCAGCTGCAGTGCCAGCGGAGGAGCCCGCCCCAGTCCAGGTGCCAGCTGCGTCTGCCCCAGAGATGGCTCCTTCCGCACCTGATGAGCCCTCCTCTTCCATTGAAGTTTCAGCGCAGCCAATCTCTGAAATTCATCCTCCTGCGCAACTCCTTGCTTACATTGATGCCAGGATAGATCAGCGCTTCGCAACTTTCCAAGCTGATGTAACGCAACAAATGGAGTCCGTCACCGCCGGTGTCACCACCTTTTTGGCGCGGATCCAAGAGGGGGAAAGTGCGCGAGCACGGGCTGAAGAGGAGAGGGCCAAAATTGCTGAGGAAGAGAGACGCCTCGCAGCCGAAGAGAGAAGTATTGCTGCAGAATGGAGGCAGAAGAGAGAAGAAGACATGGCTGCTCTTACTGCGATCCTGAGGTCCTTAACCGGTGGTCGAACTCAGTCACCAGGATCATCTTCTAAGCCATAGTCTAATCTCTTTATATTTTGTAAGTAAATCTGTTAGACTAGTCAGTTACCATTCATTGTACATGTAATTGCTATATCTCTAATGGAATGATTAACTGACAAGTTGATGACAATCTCTTATTGTCCAACAATTGTCTAAGTTTTTACTTACCAGCTGAATTTACACTTCCAGTGTAATCAGCACCAGCACTCATCTTGCATGTTAAATTTATTTACATGCTTATTTGCTCTGTTCTTAAATTTCATATTTTTAAACGAGCAATATCTTTCCTTGGTTGAGGGGGAAGATTTTTTTTAGTTAGAGCTGATGTTGAGGAAGTAATTTCATGGGTTTAGATCTGATAGGCTTCATTTGTAAAACCCTGAAATCCTTTGTAACTTTCCTCATCAGCTGAGTGCTCGCTGGTTAGGCTTTGATCGCACCAAAAAGGGGGAAATTGTTGGGAAATCTGTCTAAGGTTTCC
>JAPKLW010007589.1:1552-14775 GCA_026898455.1 Plectranthus barbatus | reverse complement strand
GTCTAGAATCAAAAAGGACTTTCATAAGGTTGTAATGTAGGCTTTTGTGAGGGGTAGGAAAATATGGCCAAGTGACTAAAATCAATCAAGTTTTTTTCCTCAATCAATCCAAACCACCATCTAAGTTCATTCACCCTTCTCCTCAAATATATCAACAAATACACAACCTTTTTTTTTTTTCTAGCTTATTTTGAATCTCTTATGCTCTTTACATAATTTTGTATTCTTTTCTTTTCAGAGAGCTTATGAGAATTCTAATTATTTCTTTGAGCTTCTTTTTTCACACATCTTTTCACCACTAATTTATATTTTCTTATCTCCATATCACAATCATTCCACCCACATACCACAACTCAAGACATGAGCGAAACCAATACTTCTTTTTAATCTCATAGACAAGGAAAGAAAAATTTTGTATAGGCTCAAAAGTGGCTAACTAGGGAAAATTCAATGTGAAGGGACAATGTTTAGGGAATTGGGCTATCAAAGATGGCCTAAGATCATTTCCTAAACTTGTGCACACTATGCAGTCTCAACACAGAAAATAGGCAAGTTCTAGAGAAATAAAAACACACATGTGAATCTCACATCAAACGAAATAAAGGCTCAAAATTCTCACACAAGGGTTCAAAAATTTTCTTCCGCAGTCAATTTCAAATCAGCTCAATCAGCATGCAAGCACAAGTGTCAAATCAATCCTATCATGCGATATTCTACATTTATAGGCATCTAACCACAATCACAATCAATTCAACTCAACCCTCAATCAATTCTAATCTCACAATCTCATTCGGGTTATTTCAAAACTCAAAAAGTTTCCCCACAAAATAGAATAAACTTAAAAATTAAGGGAAAATTTAAATACGGAAAGCAGAATAAATAAAAGATAGAATGTTCCATCTCTTGTCCACATCCCCCCAAACTAATTTCCAACTCGAAGAGTGGAATAAGTTTGAAAATCAGACAAAAGAGGGAACGATACCTGGTAGTTGATCTCAGACATCAACTTTTTATCCCCCAGAGTCTTCGGATATTGCGCGGCGTGAAATAGTGGATGTTGGCACTTCGCGTCGATTGACTTGAAGCCTTCTTCTCGATCCCTCTCCTTGGATCAAGTGTATCACGCCGGACTGCTCGGCGTCGATCGACGCCAGGCTGCGTCAATCGACATCGAGCTGATCTCCAATTTTTTTTTCAATACTGCAAAACAACTGTTAGCAAAGAAATAAAAGCAGAAATTCGAAATAATAATAATAATAAAAAAAAACAAAAATCTTGCTTCGGTCCATCATAAGAAAGCCCACTTCTAGAGGTTATGACTCCACATGCGCCTTCAAGAGGACCTTCTTCCTCTTGACTTAATCGATGCACAATACACGCTACTTGTGACTTAATTTCTTTCAAGTTTTCCTCATTTCTTTCACACTTCCACTCAAGGTCCTTCTTAAATTCCGGTATCTTCTCTTCCTTTCTCAAGTACAAATGATTCGAATCATTCCACCAAGATTGCGATGAAAACCTTTCCTCCTTCCATGGGTCAAATGAATAATCTCCACTATATGGATCATACTCAATTTCTTGATGTCTCCTCAAATGATTTTCCAGAGTGTATACATCTCTTCCATATCCATCACCTTTTCTCTCGAATTCACACATCAACCTCTCCATTTTTTCTTGCATTGAATCCATTTGATCTTGCAACATTTCTATCACACTTGCTTCTCTCACCGTTTTCACTGCTATAGGTTCCATTCTTTTTCTTGGCCATTAACTACTATTATTAGCTATCCGCTCGATCATACTCCAAGCTTCATTCTATTCCAATTCAAGAAACACTCCTCCGGATGATGCATCCATCAACATTCTCATCTCATAATCCAATCCATCATAGAATTGGCAAATTTGTTGACTCCTCGAAAAACCATGTCGAGGACACTTGCGTAGAAGCTCTCAGAACCGATCCCAAGCTTCATAGATAGGTTCATCGTACCTTTGCCCAAACGATGTTATATCCGCCCTGCTCTTCAAAGTCAAACTTGGTGGAAAAAACTTGAATAGAAACTTTTCTCTTAACTCTTCCCAAGTGGCAATATTTGACTTGTCTAAACCTTCGAACCAATTCCTCGCCGAGTCCCTCAAAGAGAATGAGAATAACCGCAGCCGTATTTGGTCTCGGGGAACTTGGTTGATCTTTATGGTATCTGTAATTTCCAAAAATTGAGATATATGAACATTCGGATCCTCGGTTGCATGTCCCCTAAACTGATTGCTCTGTATCATTTGGACCAACTGTGGCTTTATCTCAAATTGTGTGGCGTTGACTCCTAACCAGAAACCTCCAGTCATCGGCTTCCCTTGAGGTCGAAAAAGATTTTGAAGTGGTCTACGAGGACCATTCCTCTCATTTAGTAAAGCTTTCATCAATTCAATCTGTCTTTCTAACTCTCCAATCCTAAGCGTATCTTCTCCCGGATTAGCCATTTCCAAATCAATCTGAATACTTCCTTGCCTTTGTTGTAATTTCCTCTCCAAGAGCTCACGAGCCTTGGACCTCGTGATCATAAAAAACCTACAACTCCACAAATGAGTCCAATTACCAAACCAAAACAACTAGATCAAACAAAAGAAAAACAACTATCAAACAACAAGCTAAAAGCAAAAAGTTCACACAAGCAATAAAACAAACATCTAGCCTACAATCTTCACTTTTCCCCCAATATCTAGCAACCTATTAAATGAAGTCCCCGGCAACGGCGCCAAAACTTGATGCGGCCAAAAGTTCAATCAAATTAAACTCCTAGCTACACAAGAATAAAATTTGTCAAATTCAGGTCCTTCTTCCATTCGCCCGCTAGAATACCGAGATACTATAGCAAAGTCCTATAGCTAGGCAAAATATAATCGTTGAGTAGATTCTATCAACTAGGCAATCAATTTCAATCTATGCTAACATCATATCACAATCAATCAATTAAACTACAATCAATTTTCAATCAATTCTTTCCACAATTCGGTAAACCAAGACAAGCAAATACTCAAATTAGGAAGATAGGATGTTGAAATGAACGTAGATGCAATCCAATTAGGTTAATCATTGATGTAAACACATTTTAATCCCTAGGAGATTGAGCACTCGACCCTACACTCGTTAACCACTTGTCACGGCGAGCTAACGGTTGATGATACTAAGACTTGCAAACAGTCACGTTATTAAGCCCTAGACCACTCCAAATAGATCGTCAATTATTGCCCTACGACCTAGCACCGCACATGGATTAGAACTAAAATCGTATGAATCTACACTATTCACGACGATTCCGCCCGCGTGTTGGCTGCAGCGTTCACGTCAACTACCTCCTAAGTTGGCTATTACCTACACCTAAGAGATAAGGAACAAGTTCTAGTGCAATTCAAGCTCTCAAAGGAATGTAAAAAAACAATTATCAAACCTAATCTTCATGCATCCTTATTCAAATCAACATCCAAATTTAATTAGAACATCATACCTGTCAATTGTAATAATACAAAGTTGAAATCAAATACATCCATTACAATTGACAAGTAGAGATTGGAATCTTCCCCAATTGGATTTGTATGTCTTGATCTACCCCCTTGGATCTTCAATTCTCCTCCAAGGATTGATGAATTAAGCTCCCTGATACTCTAGGATTGAGATGAAATTGTGATGGAAATTGGAAACTAGGGAAACTTCTAACTTGATCTAGTGAAAATGAGAAAAGCTCTCTAAATCACTGAATTTCCCCCTTTTATAAGCAAGCAAACAGGGCCTCGGATCGTCCGGTCAAAGTATGGCTCGCCTGGTCAAAGCTGGAAACCGCCAAAATGCTGGAAAAACCCGGCCAGGCTCGCCCGGTCGAAGTGGCTCGACCGAGCCACTTGTCTGTTTGCTTGGCTTGGCCGGTCCAAATTGGCTCGGCCGGTCGAGCCCTCTGTCCGGCCTCGCTCGGCCGGTCCTGCTCTGCTCGGCCAGTCGAGCCCTCTTTCCAGCTTGGCTCGGCCTGTCCTGCTCTGCTCGGCTGGTCGACGCCTCCAAACTCCAAACACGTGCGATTTTCCTCCAAAACTCCACCAAAAATGCTCGTTTATGCCCAAAACCTATCCTACAACATTCAAAACACAAAAACACGAAAACACAACCAAAATACGACAAAAACATATGATACGAGAGTAAAATAGCCACACACAAGCATGCACACACATCGAAATATGTGTCATTTTATGCACGTATTAGCATGCAGTATGGGTTGAGTACGTATGCTAAATTGCTCTAAACATCCGGAGTTAGGATTGTGGTTAAACCGGCTTAGATGTTGCCTGGAGTATAACTCATGAATGATGTCCCTGCTCCGGATAGGTGAACATGGTCTTAAGATCTCCAATATTAATTTCTTTTTCTTAAGATACCTGGCATGTTATGAAATTAAAGGACCTATTTTGGGTTGGTTGAGCATTTGCCGTAAACGTCTACTCAAGTAGCTAGCGGTGAATTAGCTTGGGCAATTGGAGGAAGAAAATTGCATTGTTTTATCTAAAGGTTCTATGCGTATTTGTTTCAATTGTTCGTAGTTTGTGCTTACTTTAATTCACTTATTTGTTTTCAGATATGTCTATTATTGCATTGCTCATCAATTTAATCGTTCACAATTCCTTGAGTGGTCCGAATTTTCCTAGATGGAAAAGTGACATTGTCAAGCTCTTGGATTCATTTGGACATCTGTTTGTTCTGCAAACTCCATGTCCGAGTTTGCCGACTGATTGTGATATGGAGATAAAAAAATATAAATTAGTGGTGAAAAGATGTGTGAAAAAGAAGCTCAAAGCAAAATAATTAGAATTCTCATAAGCTCTCAGAAAAGAAAAAAAAAAAATTTATGAGCATAAGAGATTCAAAATGAGCTAGAAAAAAAAAAGAGGTTGTGTATTTGTTGATATATTTGAGGAGAAGGGTGAATGAACTTAGATGGTGGTTTGGATTGATTGAGCAAGTACGACTTGATTGATTTTAGTCACTTGGCCATATTTTCCTACCCCTCACAAAAGCCTACATTACAACCTATTGAAAGTCCTTTTTGATTCTAGACTTGTGTGCACATTCTAGCAGTGGAGATATTAGAAAATTTGCAAGCCTATGGTAGAAATTTCTTCATACATGTTGTTGAGTGCTTTCATCTATTCCTTAAACACTTGAGAGTTGAGCGATACACTTCCCGTGAGTTCTTCCAATGTTGATAAATTTTCTGTCTCTTTCAAATTGCTTGTGTATAGTGAATTTTTGATTCTTGACTATGATGGATCTTGTTAGGCATTGCACTTTAATCGCATGATCTTTTGATTTCTTTCTTTCTTACCTATTGATTGAGGACAATCAAACGTTCAAGTTTGGGGGGTTTGATAAGCTCATTATCTTACTCGCTTATCTATATTATTTTCTACTATTTTATGTAGTTTTATTGAGTTTATATATATATTATGTGCATGTAGGGGTGAGCAACGGTCGGTTCGGTCTGAAAACCGAACCGAACCGAACCGCCCAAACCGCCAAACCGCAAATCCTAAAAAACCAAACCGAACCGCACCGCTAGGATTATGTAAACCGCACCGAAACCGCACCGAACCGAATGGGCAGTTTCGGTTTGGTTTGGCGGTTTGCACCGAACCGAACCAAACCGCACCGAACCGCACGGTTTCGGTTTAAACCGAAATTTTTTCACCTATTTTTCAAAATGCTTGAATTAAAACTGTTGGTCCCGGTTTTTCAGAGTTTAAACACGTTTCAATACGCAGCAGAAATAAAGTTAATTGATTTCTTTGCACGCTACTAGCACACAGCTGACAACTGGCAACTGGTCAGCTGGTGCTGGTTACTAAGTACGCAGCTGACAACTGGTAACTGGTCAGCTGGTGATTTAATACTTAGAATATTTCAGCCAAGTTTGCACAATTATATCAGTTTCAGAACATACACCAGCACTTGAGTGCTGGGTTTTAAATCAGAATGTAAAGCAGAAAACTGATAAATGACAAAAGGATTTATAGTGGTTCGATCAATCGATCTACGTCCACTCTCCAGTCGAAGCACTGGAAATTTCACTATGAGCAATCGGTTACAGGTTGCCTACGATCTATCTCTAGCTGGTGAATGCCTTGTCCACCAGTTCACTAGATCAACCGCTCCCAGTCCTGGTTTCCTCTTCAGCTCTCTTCTGCTGATGGAGTGCGAGCACGTCACTTCAACCTCCACAGCGATTTGGGTGTTTAGTTCTCCCAAGAACGTAATGGTCTCTACGGCAGAATGCCCGTAATAACTCAAGTGCTAGAGTGCACAGGAGCTGCTGTGAACTTCCTCGAAGAGAAAGAACACCAAATGAGATCTCTAAACTTACAAGCGTAAAGCTTGAAGTCTCGTGTTTGAATAAATCAACACACGGAAAGCTTTTTGAAAAGCCTCGAAATAACTTGCAGTAATTTCGGTGGTTGAGCAGAGATATCTGAGTATTCAATGTGTGAACCGAGCTTCTAGCGAGAGAGAGAGAGTGCCAGAGTTAGAGCTTTGAATGTTGGTAGTTGCGACGTATTTATAGCCGCAGGAACCGATTCAAACTTTCTAGCCATTTGGACGCATCCGGAAAGGTGTCAGACCTCGGATGTCCTTCTGACGACGGCAGGTATGCTTTTCCGGAGAAAGGCCATACCTAAGACCGCTTTATCTGACACAGATCTCTTCGTGTCAGAACGGCTCTCTCTGTCAGTCCGAGGAATAAGACTGGCGTCTTGTGACTGATAGACTTTAAGTTATCCTTCCTTAAAGTCATCCTTTGTCAGTCGATTCCTCAGAGAATCTTCTTCTTGTCTCTACGGCGCTGGGAGAGAGAATCTGGAATTCTGCTGGTAACATCTGACTGGTAGATCGTACTGGTGATCTTGTGCTGGCAGTCTCTGCTGGTGACTTGCCCTGGCATCATCAAAGTCTACCAAATCTCTAGATGTTAACTCTTCTCGAAATCTCCCATGACTGGTGAAATCACCGCTGGTGAATAGTGTAAGCATGTATTCCCCTGGTAAGGTTTGTCAGCCGCCTGCTGATGAACCCCTTCCCAACTGGTGAACAGTAGCCAGTCATAAGCACTTCTCACCGCTGGTGAACAGTGTCAGCGCGAGTCATTGTCAGCCGCCTGCTGATGAGACTTTTCCCAACTGGTGAACAGTAGCCAGTGGTAAGCTCTTCTCATGCTGGTGAACAGTGTCAGCATGAGTCTTGATCAACTGCGACTTACAACTCAAAAGACCTAAACAGGACTTTACATTTGAGACTAGAGCTATGTAGAGACAACTGACGCTGGTAGGACTTAGGATTTGATCCACCAAAACTATAATCTAAATAATTAAGCTACTGGGAAAGGAAATCTTAGACAGATTTCCCAACAATTTCCCCCTTTTTGGTGCGATCAAAGCCTAACCAGCGAGCACTCAGCTGATGAGGAAAGTTACAAAGGATTTCAGGGTTTTACAAGTAGAACCTATCAGATCTAAACCCATGAAATTGCTTCCTCAACATCAGCTCTAACTAAAAGAAATCTTCCCCCTCAACCAAGGAAAGATATTGCTCGTTTAGAAATATAGAAATTAAGATCAGAGCAAATAAGCATGTAAATAAGTTTAACATGCAAGATGAGTGCTGGTGCTGATTACACTGGATGTGTAAATTCAGCTGGTAAGTAAAAACTTAGACAATTGTTGGACAATAAGAGATTGTCATCAACTTGTCAGTTAATCATTCCATTAGAGATATAGCAATTACATGTACAATGAATGGTAACTGACTAGTCTAACAGATTTACTTACAAAACATAAAGAGACAAGACTATGGCTTAGAAGATGATCCTGGTGACTGAGTTCGACCACCAGTTAAGGACCTCAGGATCGCAGTAAGAGCAGCCATGTCTTCTTCTCTCTTCTGCCTCCATTCTGCAGCAATCCTTCTCTCTTCGGCTGCGAGGCGTCTCTCTTCCTCAGCAATTTTGGCCCTCTCCTCTTCAGCCCGTGCTCGCGCACTTTCCCCCTCTTGGATCCGCGCCAAAAAGGTGGTGACACCGGCGGTGACGGACTCCATTTGTTGCGTTACATCAGCTTGGAAAGTGGCGAAGCGCTGATCCATCCTGGCATCAATGTAAGCAAGGAGTTGCGCAGGAGGATGAATTTCAGAGATTGGCTGCGCTGAAACTTCTATGGAAGAGGAGGGCACATCAGGTACGGAAGGAGCCATTGCTGGTTCAGATTCAGCTGCTATCTCCATTGGGGCTGGCTCCTCCGCTGGTACCACTGCTGCAGCTGGTTCCTCCGCTGGTACCTCGGCTGCTGCTGGCTCCTCCGCGAGCACCGCGGCTGGTGCTGGCGGGCCTTGTTCAAAAATAGGTGGTGCTGTGAAGTCCACCAGCTGCCAGTCCTCATTATAAGGGACAAGGTCGCCCATTACGATCGGAACATTAGGGACGGCAGTGGTCAGCCACCAACTACGGGTAGGATCCTCCTCCACAATGTGGTCTACCAGCAGAGCGCTGGCAGCCATATCAAAGAAAATGGCAAAATATGGAGGGATCCGGGGGAGAGCGGTGAGGACCTTCAAGCGGCGGAGCGCGTAGATCAGCTGGTATCCACGGCTGGAGGGCTGGAACTGGAGGAATGGTAGCTTAACCATTTTTGGCCTAGGGAGGCCGGAAGTCCCAGTCAGCTGTCTGAATTCTGCAATTTTCCTCAAACGGCGCTTGATTCGCCTGGTAGACAGCTGCTAATGGCTTTCAGGATCAGAATCCATGAATGCATTCACCCACGCCTCCTCTGATCTCCAGTAACCAAGCCCTAGCCTGGCATACAGAACAGCGCGCTTCTCTACTGTCAGCTGGCGCTGGCACAGGTCGAAGATTCTCCACCTCCGGAACTCCAGAAATAGTTCCGGATTCACCCTCCACAGTCCTCGGTAGCTGATTATCAACTCGTCATTAACGGCATTCTCCACCTCCGCCGTGATGTTTTCAGCATACTCATAGAGAGTGGAATTGAAGTACTCCATCGGCTGCAGGGGCAGACACCAGTCATAGATCCTCGAAGCGTATACCGACTGGTGGAGGAGTCCGCTGATGGGGATGATATTGAATGCTGATGGCTCAGGCACTCGTGAATCTTGAAACGCCATTGCCCCGCGGTGCTCCCACCGATGTACTCCTGTCACTCGTGATTGGAAGGAGTCTTCATCAATCAGCTGATGCTCGTGGATACAGAGCAAGTATGACCTCCTTTCTGCGCGCACATGACGTGCTGGCGCTGGCGAGGATGCTGTTGGTCGCCCAGAAGATGATGCTTCTGACAATTTTGGGCGACTGGCAGGACGACGAGCCTCATCCTCAAAATTAGGGAATAGATCCCTGGGCTCCATCCTCTGCACCATGGAGTGATGTGTCACCTCCTCAGCTGGAGCAGCTGGCTCCTCAGCCCTTGGCTCCTCTGCATCCTCAGAATCTGAGCTCATGTCCGAAAAACTCGCCAGTTTTTCCGGGGTGGTCGCCCGCTCCTCAACTCCTCCACTGGCACCCCCGTGCGCGGCCAGTGGGTCTTCTTCACCTCCACCACCCCCTTGCGCGGGTGGAGGGACTTCAGCGACCTCCTCCTCCTCCTGGTACTTATCCACAAGGGATAGTACATCTTCATCAGCACCCATGACCATCAGGCGGGTAAAAGATTCTTCTGATAAGATCTGGCCTGGAGCTGGTGCTGGTGGCCTTGCACTTGTAGTTGGGGCAACTTCCCATTTGCCTTTGGCCACCTGGTGCACCTGCTCCGCCAGTTGCGCCTGACGTCTGGCCTCATGCTCAGCCTGCACCTTTGCAAAGGCTTCATCGCGGGCTGCCAGCTCAGCCTCTCTTTTACGCTGGTCGGCCAAGGCCTTCAGCCTTGCCTGTGCTTGCTTCTTCCTCACAATGGAAGCTTGTTGCTCCTTCTTCGCTTGCTCCACCAGCTTCTGAGCTCTGGTCTGAACCCTCTTTCGCTTCCGGGTCATCCTCTCTATGGTCTCCTCCTCAGTCAGTCCAAGAACGGACTTCTTGACTGGTATCGAGATCTTCCCGGATGCTGGCTTATAGGCAGCAGCTGGCTGGGGCTGCTGGCGCTGGTGGGTCTTGGGCTTCTTGCTTGAAGTGGGCTTGGGGGCTGGCACTGGTGCTGATGCCCGTGGATGTATGCCAGTTGCCTTCTCCACTGCATCTTCCATAGAGACGAATAAGGATTCGACCTCTAGCTTCCTTTTAAGCTCATCCTTGGCCGCAGCTGGCAGTGGGAGAGCCACAGCTGGCACTTCCTCCCATGTCTGTTCTGCATCTTCTTCAGAAACAGACTCTTCGGGGTCCACAGCCGTCTTCCCCTTCAGCCGGCGTGGCTTCTTGTAGTCGGGGACAGGTAATTTCACCTTTGTGGCTGGGATGAAGTCTGACCCGACCAGTTGCTCCCCCTGGTCGATCCGGTCTCCCATCTCCACTTCCAGTATGTGGCTGATGCGCAGGCCAAAAGACACTGCGTGGAGAAACTTGCCTTCAGCCTTCACCGTACTGTTCTTCTCTACATTCTCCAGCAACCGGCCGAAGATGAATTCAGCCCAGTTGCCATATATGCCATCCTCCAACGCGCACATAACTGAGAATTTCTTCAGGCTCAGTTCGGCATAGGAGCCGACCTCGCATTGTAGCATGCGCACTACAATGTCACACACCATCTGCCAGAAATCTTCCATTTCTGACTTCTTCATCCCCGTTTTGAAGACAGTCACTTCTGGCTTCTTCCATTCGGTCCACCTCCTCCGGAACTCCACCGTATCGTCCTTGAAGTACGTGGCCACCTCTTCACCAGTACTCCTCAGCCCAAATAGGTTGGCTAGGTACTCTACGTCGATAGTTATCAGATGTCCGAACACTGACGTGGTGAAGGACTTCCTGTCGTCAGCAATCACCGCGCGAGCATAGAACTCGGCGACGAGATGTGGGTGGAAGGTCCTGGGGGTTGCCGTCAAGTACGATCAGAGCTGTTCGTGGTCGATCATCTCCATCAGCTCCTCGCCGAAATGTTTCTCGGCCAGTTTATCATTCAAGATTTTCTCCTTCTGGACTTGGGCGGTGCGAATCTGTGCGTGAGAGAGACGATGGCGGGTGGCTGCTTTATTCAGCGAGACGAGCTTGCTGAAAGGATGGGTATAATCAATATCTTCTTCCTTCACAATGCCTGTAAAAGTAGGCATGTGAGCTTCGGCTAATGGTAAGTCTAAGGATTCAGTAGAAGAAGATGATTTATCAGCAGCGAGTTTGGATGAAGATGCCATATTTTCTGGGAATAAGTGTTTGGAATCGGAAAATATGTTCGGAAAATATGAAGGAATGATAAGAGTTTTCCCGATCATGAATGATCGCTATTTATACTGGTGCCAAGCTGGTTTGGATGGACGAGATTAATTCGTCAAAAGTGAGGATCGACGGTCATCAGCTGGCACGATTCCCTTTGGCGACGTGCGTGGACGTGCTGACGTGGGCAACGCCGTGTAGCTGACATGGCGCTCTCTGATTGGTCGCAAATGTCCTTTTGACCGCGCAGTCACTGTGCGCATTAAATGTAGCATTAAATGTCGCATTAAATTCTGAGATACGCACACGCAAGAGGATTTGAACAATCCCGCCATTTCTGCGACAGCTGGCACGACTCTTGAACTTCAAGAGACCGTCAGTTGAGAGCTGGGACTCAACTGGTCATCAGTAATATAACTGGTCATCAGCAGGATATGCCAGTTGATCACTTCCCAATGTCAGCATGGCCTCCTTACCAGTTGACAACTGATACTTACGACTGGTACTCGAGTACTAGGATAAATTGAGAGCTGGGACTCAATTCCATCAGTCGTAGGAAATTCGCCAGTTGTCTGCTGACAACTTGAAGGATTAAGAAAATTGAGAGCTTGGACTCAATTTTATTCCTCATAATCTTCTCCTTCAGGAATCCATCTTCTCACCGTAGCTTGAATTGGGAGCTGGGACCCACTTTCTTCTGCTGATGGTGTTCGTCTACTGACAAATATGAAATGAGAGCTGGGACTCATTTCCTTCGTTGTTTATGGAATAAGTTCTGCCAGTAGGTACCATCTGTGGTTTTGAGCTACCACAAAGAAAAACATGAAGACTAAGAGCTTGGACTTAGTCTTAATCAGCATCCTTCAGAAAAGCAACAACGGAATGAGAGCTGGGACTCATTCTTCCTCAATATTAGGGCTCGCATCAATCTCCATAAGACCGAGTTTGATGCACAACTCCTTGAATCTTGCTTCTGGCAAAGGTTTGGTGAAAATATCAGCCAGTTGATCGTCAGTTCTGATGTATTCTACGCTGATATCCTTCTTCTCGACATGATCACGTATGAAGTGATGTCGGATATCTATGTGCTTGGTCCTAGAGTGATGAACCGGATTCTTCGTTATGCACATAGCGCTGCTGTTGTCGCAATAGATGGGTACACAACCAGTGTCCACTTCATAGTCTTCCAGTTGTTGCTTGATCCATAGAATTTGAGCACAGCAACTGGCAGCGGCAACATATTCAGCCTCAGTAGTAGATGTAGCAACTGAGTGTTGCTTCTTGCTAAACCAGCTGATTAGCTTGTGTCCTAGAAACTGACACGTACCACTGGTGCTTTTTCTATCTATTCGGCATCCAGCAAAATCTGAATCTGAATACCCAATGAGTGTAAGCTCATCATTCCTGGGGTACCATAGACCAAGTGATTCAGTTCCTTTGAGGTATTTCACTATTCTCCTAGCAGCCTCCATGTGTGACTTCTTTGGATTGGCTTGATATCTGGCACACACTCCGACTGAGTATGAAATGTCGGGTCTGCTGGCAGTCAGATAGAGAAGTGATCCAATAATACCTCTGTAGCTGGAAGGATCAACTGATTCTCCTTCTTCATCAAGAAAGATCTGGCAACTGGTGCTCATCGGTATTCTGAGAGCCTTAGTCTTCTCTGGGCAATATTTCTGAATTAGGTCCTTGGCATACTTCCGCTGATTAATGAAAATCCCATCAGCTGACTGCTGGACCTGGAGTCCTAGGAAGTATGTTAATTTGCCCATCATACTCATCTGGAATGAGTTTTGCATCAGTTGAGAAAACTTCTCACAG
>JAPKLW010007588.1:0-14776 GCA_026898455.1 Plectranthus barbatus | reverse complement strand
ATGAACACAAACAATAACGAACGCAGACGATGGCGAGCAGATTTCACAGAGAGAATGAATGAAGAAAATATATAATCACATGTAACGGCCCCAACTGACCTTCCCTATTTTGGGGTCGCGTTACATTGATGTTCAGGTTTTCCAAACAATTTCTCAAATAGACAAAGCGGAAGATTTAATTAAATAGAAAAGATAATTAATTACATCAAAATCATGCTTCGAGTCCGAGTTAAAGAAATAGTATTCAAAACCTTTAAACGTTCAAAATAAGGGAAGGATAAAACAGAGTGTGTAGCAACGTGTGTGAAACGTGGCGGAGATATGCATATGAAGATGCATATCTCAGGATCTATGGATTTCAAAACTCTTTACATCGCCAGTTTACACCCCTGCTCTCCCATCCGTGCTGCTCTGTAATAACCTAGGAATAAATTAGAGTTTTAAAAAAAATAAATAAATTTTATTTCTACAAGTAAAATTTATTTCACCAAACTTTTAATTGTTGGCTGGGGAGACAAGAAATAAATGAAGGAATATTTGGGAGATTATTACAAGAGATGCAAATTTATTGAAGGATATGGAAAGATATGCATATTACTCCAACCACATGCTATATAGCATAGCTTGTAAAATTCAAAGGAAATGAGAAGAGAGGAACGTGGAAATTTCAGAGAGAGAGAGAGGCATGGGTCTTCAATGCAAATAAACATATGGATTTTACCTAAGATTATCATAAATATCATTCACATGCTAGACTATATGAATATAAAGAAGACGGAGAAGAAGTCAAGTTGTAACTTCAACTATATAAACCCCCCCTAAGCACTCTTCCAACTGCGCCTGTTCACTCACAGTTTCCGGCATCATTCCGGCAAAATCTCGCCGTGCCATCACCATCCTCACAAAGCTTGTACTTCAGTGATTGCACAGCAGTTGAGAACACGCAATTCCGTCGTGAAACGAGGGAGAAATCGATGTCCGAAGACGCTGCGATGATCAGTCAGAATTTCCGCACCAATCTCTGCACAAAAAAATGTTCCAACTGCACCTGTTCATCACTAAATTCCGGCATCATTCCGGCAAGATCCTGATGCACCACCACCACCCACTCGAAGCCTGTACTACGTAGTTTACACAGCAACCGAGATCACCCAATTCCGTCGTGAGACGAGGAAGATATCGTCGCCCAAAGTTGCTGTGACGGTAAGTCAGGATTTCTCGATAAATTGACGACAAAACTTAGATTGGTTTATATATTCGTGTTCCTCGTGAAAGCAGGAACGTTTTGACACCAATTCCCCGCCGACCCACTCACCAAAGCGCCGCCGCTGCCACTGTGAAAAAAATCAGCGAGGTGAGCTATTCTTCAAGCTTTTCTGGCGAGTTTTCTCCATTGCAGTCCATGTCTTTCATGTTTATGTTGTCCTAGTATGTTAATGAAAGCATGAGGGTGGGTTTTGGGGGTCGGAGTGGCCGGAAACGGCTGAAGAAGAGGATGCACAAGCTGCGCGCTATGTGTGTGAGCTGGAGCACGCGACCGGCGTCGGTCGATGCTCCGTCGGTCGATACGCCGGCGGCGGTTGATAGCAACTCCGGCGACGACGCATGCGTGTTGTGCTCCCTCTCCCTTGTGTGTATACATATATATTGTATGTATGTATATTTGTAGTGTGTGTAACTCTCTTCTCTCTCCCGTGAAAAAACACACATATATACATATAAATATAATAATGTTATCATTATTATTATTATCATTATTATTATTATTATTATTATATTATCATTATTATTATTATATATACACACACAAGTATATATATATATATATATATATATATATATATATTATTCTTGTTTAAACTTTTATTTAATTATTATTTATTATGATTTGTTATATTAACTTATTTTATATCTGTGTAACTTGTTCAATTAGCTAATTGATTATGTCAATTAGATTTAACGACATTTCAAGTGTTTATAAATGTCGTAAATTATGTAATCAAATTAGACACATAATTGAGCGTTAAATTATTTAGAATCATTTAAAGCATTGGTTTAGCCGTTTAATATATATAACTGTACTTTATTTAAGTTAATTCGTTGACTGTAATTTGGTTAACTTATATAGTTATGTTTGGTTGAAGTCACATGCATGTCTCAAGGGGATAAATTGTTTAGAAAGGTTTATTGAGTTCCATGCATGCCTTGATATACGAGGAATGCTTGTCGAACCGTTTGTTGTCAGTCAAGTCCAGTCAGTAGAACCAAAACCTGAAATCCTAACACGTCAACTGAAAGCTAACTATTTAATAGTTAGACTATGAATTCTAACGTATTTCTATGCCGTATTGATGTTTGAAGGAATCACAAGGAATCACCAACGCTCATCAACTCTATAAATTCATCTCAAATTCATACGCTCTTGAAAAGGTGGGGACTATTTCGGTAAAAATCCAAAAATTGCCTTTTCGAGCTTTAAGCTCATTTTTCCAAAATGTGTAATAAAATGTTTTTGTTTTAAACTGACTGTCTATGCCAAATGTTTTGTGATGTCATATCTGAACCTCTGGTTGATTAAACTCCCGGAGAGATAAATTTATAGGGTCTGAACCGGGCACCAAGGCTCGCGCTAAACCTCATTAATATTGAAGAGGATTGTTATCCTATGAACGTCGAGCCATTAGCTTCGTAATTCTCAGGTCCCTCAGCTGGAGTGCTGACACCTCAAGGTGTGATAAGGAGAGGTACGAGGTACCTATAAAATCGATCGGGTCTCACAGGTACGCCCTGAGATCAGTGCACTAATTGATGACAGTGAGAGTGGATCACACCATTCTCAGCTGTTCATCGTAACTCAGAAGTAGGCCAACTTCCAGTTACAAAACGGTAAAACAGATATGACTTCATACTAAAATTGCCTGCAGGGAAAAGATAAATGTTTTAGGAATTCACGTTATTTTCAACAAAACCCGTGAATTTCCTGTGTGTGTGGCATAGCTTTCATACTTATAAATGTACATTTTCGGGCATGTTTCCACAAGGTACATTAGTACTCAGCCCCTCGCATTATTTCTAAAATGTGTAGGTTAAAAGGCCAGAGCGAGGAAGAGGAGGTGTGAAGGCGCTGAAGCAGTGATTTTTAATACATATAAGAGCAAGATCCTGAGATATGCATCTTCATATGCATGTCTCCTCTACGTAACTTTCCGCTGCAGTGAACCTCTGAAACTATAATTTCTTTCCTCTTGATAAATTGAGAATTTACCTTAATCATGTAATAACTTTTTGGAGATTATTTCTCTCTGTTATCTTATTAATATTTCATGAATGCGTTGGATTGCAACTATTTACGTTGATTTTGTTTAATTCATACAACCAATTGAAGTTTTATTATTAAATTGACCAACGCCACTGTAGCGTTCCCAAACAAATCAGAAAGGAAAAATCGGGGCGCTACATGCTCAACCTACGTATTTTAGAAACAATACGAGGGGCTGAGTACTAATGTACCCAATGTGAAACATGCCCGAAAACATACATTATATATGAGAATATGCTATGCAACTCACACAGATAGACACAAAGTTTTGTTAAAAAGAACCGTGCTATCTAAAACATTTTCATTTGCGCGCTATTTTACATGTTATTATATTTGTTTCAATGTTGTAACTGGAAGTTGGTCGGCTTCCAAATTACGATGATCAGTTAGGAATGCAATACACACTCAACCTACTGTCATCTAAGTGCACTAGTCTCAGCATTTTACCCTTGAGACCCGATCGTTTATCTATCACAGGATCCAAAACATGAGAGGGCTTTTCACCTCACTTCAGTAAACATGTGGGGGCTTGATAAGCTCATTATTTTACTCGCTTATCTATATTATTTTCTACAATTTTATGTATTTTTATTGAGTTTATATATATATATTCTATGCATGAGTCTATATTAGGTGGTATTATGCGCGTCTTGGTGTTTTTGCAGGTTTTAGGCCTAAATTCACTTGAAAACCGTTCCGGAAGCAGTGCCGTGTAAGATTAGCAGTGAATAGTTCTTCCACAAGAGAAATTCGGGCTATTAGCGCATGGAAAAGGATGAAGCTTTGAGTTAGCTCTCCAACGCAACTAGAATCGGGTCATTCGGAGTTCGGGAGAGGAAGTTATGGCCAAAACCGTGAGACTGCGCAGAAGGGGCGAAAGACCACGTCAATCGACGTGAATCCACATCGATCGACGCCGAAGAGAGAGCCACGTCGATCGATGCCAATCCACATTGATCGACGTGGGTTTGCTGGCGCGAGAATTTGATGAAAATCAGATTTATTCATATCTTTAACCCTAGATTTGATAGGATACACATTCACCCCTATAAATACTTAGTAAATTCAACTTTTTCAGGGGAGCCATCAAATGCATCATCATATTTTTCAATTTTTAGAGTTTTGAGAGTTGGGGAACACGAAACCCTTTTATTTTCTTGTAAGTTCTTTACTTTTATGCAATTTAATATGTATTTTTTGGATTTCTATCAGCGATGAGTGGCTAGAAACCCTAGCGGGTTCTAGGGTTTGATATTATTATGGATGCATGTTAGGATTAATTAATTAGGTTCATGATTCCTGTGTTTTTTTTATAATTCTAATTTAATTCAAGGACCGAGAGGTGACGATTAATTTAGATTTCTAGCTATTGATAGAAGGACCGAGAGGTGAATATTTATAGTGGGATTAGGAATGCATGATACAATCTACACTATCCAAAATGATGTACTAGACTGTAGGAATTGAACTGATTTGCTTATCAGATTGACTAATTTGGTGTACTTGAGACCGAGCGAAGATAGTCACTAATTCATAATCTAGGTTATATTTGCCAAACAAGGAAATATAGCATTATTGCAGTATTTCACCTGTTAAATTAATTGATTCCTACATGTTATCCATAATAAGAATTCTTCCCTAGAATCTGTGTTCCTTTAAATTTGCTTTCAAAACCTCTTTAATTTTCAAGTATTTTCATCTTTATTTTCCAAATCAAAACCCTGATTTTCTGTTCACTCAAACAATGAATCTTAGGATCATAATTAGTACATAGGATAGTTTCGTTATACAATTCCCCTGGATTCGATAACCTTAGGGTTCTTATAAATTTATTTGCCACTGTTGCTATAATTAATCTGTAGATTTTGCAGTGATCAAATTTGCGCCGCTGCCGGGGAATTGTTAGATTTTATCTTGTTACTAGTTCGTCCTAGAATTTGCAGGATTGAGTTTTATTTTTCTGTACGTGTGCGTGTGTAAGTTTTCGTGTCTGCGTCTTGCGTCGATCGACGCTGTTTAGCATCGATCGACATCGATCATTTTTGTTGCATCGATCGACAAACACCTTGCGTCGATCGACGCCGACCACTCTCTTGCATCAATCGACGTGACATCCACGTTGATCGACGCCGAACTAATATCTACCTATTTTCTGCGCAGGTGCATGAACACGCGAGCCAAAGGAAAAACACTCGAGGCCTTTGTCCCTGAAATTGAAGCAACCTGCAGGAAATCAAAAAGAAAGGAAAAGAAAAACAGCAAGAGATTGTTGAGAATCCTGAAGCACCTCTGCAAAATATGATTCCCGAGGAGCAGAGGCAATTTGTGAATGAAGTACAACAGCTGAGAGTACAACTACAAGCAGCCCAGGCTACTCAGGCAGAGCAAGCAGCAAGACTGGCAGAGTTGAACAACAGGCAGATTGTGGTTCCGCAAAGGTCCATCTTGGATCGATTTATTCCACAGCAAGCGGAGGCCGAATTCAGAGTTAGCATCGATGCCAACAACTTTGAGCTGCGCACGGGCCTTATCCAGATGGTGCTGCAAAATCAATTTGTGGGGAGAGCTGTAGAAGATCCATATACCCACCTCAACCAATCCATTGAGGTGTGTAACATTAAAAAGCAGAATGGAGTAACCCAAGATGTAATCAGAATGAGACTATTCTCGTTCTCACTCAGAGACGAGGCACGGTTTTGGTTTGCTGGACTGAATAAGAGTCAAATCGGGACATGGGAGGAGCTTCGAGCAGAGTTCCTTACCAACTACTTCCCACCGAGCCTGCTGCTGAAGAGGAAAGCGGCCATTACTACTTTCAAGCAGATATATGATGAGTCACTCTACGAGGCCTGGAAGAGGTACAAAGAGCTTCTATGACTCTGTCCTGGACATGGCATCGATCTGGAGATGCAAGTGTGTCATTTCTATGAGGGTTTGAATCCTCACATGAAGGAGTTGGTTGATGCATCTGCTGGTGGTATACTGATGAAGAAGAGTGGTGCAGAGAGCATGAGGTTGCTGGCAGACATGGCGCTAAATAGCCACCAATGGCCAACTGACAGACAGATTCCGGTCAAAGCTGTGGATGCCAAGCTAGAAATTGATGTGGTTGCTGAGGTGAAAAAGCTCCGGGAGGAGGCACAACACAAGTTGATGCTGTTGCAAAGCCAAGCATGGCTATTGTTTCGGTGGAGACCGACTACATCAATCGGGGTGCAAGCAGTTCGTCTGGAACTACCGGGACGGAGGTGAACTACATTGGTGGTGGTTATCACAATAACTACCGAGGCAATCAAGGGTATCATTACAACCATGGGCGATCTCACCCTGGTTTTTCTTATTCTAACCTGTCTGCTGCAGAACACCCTCTGCCTGGTTTTGATGTAGATACTGGAGGAGAGATCGTGGAAAGGAAGAAATTCGTACTGGAGGAGACTCTTGAGAAATTCATCAAGAGCTCGGATAACTGGTTTGGGAAAGTAGAAACCAAGGTGAAGGGGATGGCCAACCACATGCAGCTGATGACGAAACATCTTCAGATGTTGGACACTCAACTGAGCCAAATCGCCACTACTCTCAGCAATCAGCATAAGCCGGGACAGTTGCCAAGTACGACAGAGGTGAACCCCGCAAAGGAAAAGCTAGTGAATGCAATTACTCTGAGGTCTGGGACGAGCTATAAGGGTCCCGAGACGGCTGTGAACAATTCTGGAGGCGAAAAGGAGCAAAATTGCGCAGGACAGGGATCCACGTCGATCGACGCAGAAGATAGAGCCCCGTCGATCGATGCCACCCAGCGTCGATCGACGCAGAAGCCTGATCCAGACGCAAAGCTGAAGCAGTTTGAAGATCAGCTCCCTCCTATACCATTCCCACAGCGGTTCGCGAAGCAGAAAGAGGATGAGAAGTTCTCCAGATTTGTGGAGAATCTGAAGAAGGTCAGCATCAACATCCCGCTGATCGAAGCACTGAAGGAGATTCTGGGGTACATGAAGTGCCTCCGGAAATTAATGAGTGGAAAGAAACAATTCGTGGAGAACGAGACGGTGAAGATCCACGAGCAGTGCAGCCTGCTACTTCAAAAGCAGGTGCCCATCAAGAGAAGCGATCCGAGATGCTTCTCTATTCCGGTTGAGATTGGGGGACACACGTTCGAGAGAGTACTATGTGATATTGGGGCCAGTATCAACCTGATGCCGTACTCCATCTACAAGTGTCTCAACATCGGAGAGATGAGGCCCACGATGATCACCCTGCAGATGGCGGACCGGTCTATGTCCCGCCAAAAGGTATACTAGAGGATGTGCTTATTTGCGTGGGCCATCTCATTTTTCCTGCAGATTTTGTGGTGCACGAGATGAAGGAGGACGAGAACATGCCCATGATCTTGGGGCGTGAGTTTCTCAACACTAGCGCCGCTCTCATTGACTGTCGAGGCGGAGAGATCACACTCCGAGCAAACAATGAGAAGATCACCTTTGTGATCGACAAGAGCAAGAAGAAAGCGGAGTGCAATAGGGTCTCCGCTACTGAAGAAGGAGATGAATCTGAAGAGGAAGAAGCAGTTGCCATTGAGTGGGAGAGAGGAAACGAAAGGGTGAAAGTGTCAACTACACCACCTTTTTCTGAGCTCACCACCATTGTCAAAGACCCTAAGGTTTACATGGTGGAAGCCAAAGGCCGGCGAGTCTGGACCCGACCTCCCTGGCGTTGATTTGAGGTATCGTCGAGCTATGACGTTAAATCAAGCACTTGTTGGGAGGTAACCCAACCTTTTCCGTATTTTCTTTTCAATTTTCATTTTTTTATTTATTTCGAATTTCTATTATTTTTGCGTTAACAGTTATTTTGCAGTTTAATAAAAAATAAAAAATAAAGAAAAAAAAATTTGGAGTACGGCTCGACGTCGATCGATGCAGCCTGGCATCGATCGACGCCGAGCAGCCTGGCATGATACTCTTCGATCCGCAGCAAGGATCAATAAGAAGGCTTCGCATCGATCGATGCGAAGTGCCAGCAGCAATTACTTCACGTTGTGCGATGTTTGAAGATACCGGGGGATAAAAAGTTGATGTCTGAGATCAACTACCAGGTATCGTTCCCTCTTTTGTCTGATTTTCAAACTTATTCCACTCTTCGAGTTGGAAATAAGTTTGGGGGGATGTGAACAAGAGATGGAACGTTCTATCTTTTATTTATTCTGCTTTTCGTATTTAATTTTTGCCCTAAATTTTAATTTTATTCTATTTTGTGGGGAAAAATTTTGAGTTTTGAAATAACCCGAATGAGATTGTGAGATTAGAATTGGTTGAGGGTTGAGTTTGAATTGATTGTGATTGTGGTTAGATGCCTATGAATGTAGAATACTGCATGATAGGATTGATTTGACACTTACACTTGCATGCCGATTTAGCTGATTTGAAATTGACTGTGGAAGAAAAATTTTGAACCCCTGTGTGAGAAATTTGAGCCTTTAATTCGTTTGATGTGAGATTCACATGTGTGTTTTGATTTCTCTAGAACTTGCCTATTTTCTGTGTTGAGACTGCATAGTGTGCACAAGTTTAGGAAATGATCTTAGGCCATCTTTGATAGCCCAATTCCCTAAACACTGTCCCTTCACATTAAATTTTCCCTAGTTAGCCACTTTTGAGCCTATCTATATTTTTTTCTACTATTTTATGTATTTTTATTGAGTTTATATATATATTCTATGCATGAGTCTATATTAGGTAGTATTATGCGCCTCTTGGTGTTCTTCCAGGTTTTAGGCCTAAATTCACTTGAAAACCATTCCGAAAGCAGTGACGTGTAAGAATAGCAGTGAATAGTTCTTCTACAAGAGGAATTCGGGCTATTAGCGCATGGCAATGGATGGAGCTTTGAGTTAGCTCTCCAACGCAACTGTAATCGGGTCAATCGGAGTTCGGGAGTGGAAGTTATGGCCAAAACTGTGAGACCGCGCAGAAGGGGCGAGAGACCACATCGATCGACGTGAATCCACATCGATCGACGCCGAAGAGAGAGTCACATCGATCAATGCCAATCCACATCGATCGATGCAGGTCTGCTGGCGCGGGAATTTGATGAAAATCGGATTTATTCATATCTTTAACCCTAGATTTGATAGGATACACATCCACCCCTATAAATACTTAGTAAATTCAACTTTTTCAGGGGAACCATCATATGCATCATCATATTTTTTAGTTTTTAGAGTTTTGAGAGTTGGGAAACACGAAACCCTTTTATTTTCTTGTAAATTCTTTACTTTTATGCAATTTAATATGTTTTCTTTTAGATTTCTATCTGCGATGAGTGGCTAGAAACCCTAGCGGGTTCTAGGGTTTGATATTATTATGGATGCATGTTAGGATTAATTAATTAGGTTCATGATTCCTGTGTTTATTTTATAATTCTAATTTAATTCAAGGACCGAGAGGTGATGATTAATTTAGATGTCTAGCTATTGATAGATGGACCGAGAGGTGAATATTGATGGTGGGATTATGAATGCATGATACAATCTACACTATCCAAAAAGATGTACTAGATTGTAGGAGTTGAACTGATTTGCTTATCAGATTGACTAATTTGGTGTACTTGAGACCGAGCGGAGATAGTCACTAATTAGTAATCTAGGTTATATTTGCCAAACAAGGAAATATAGCATTATAGCAGTATTCCACCTGTCAAATTAATTGATTCCTACATGTTATCCATAATAAGAATTCTTCCCTAGAATCTGTGTTCCTTTAAATTCGCTTTCAAATCAAAACCCTGATTTTCTGTTCACTCAAACAATGAATCTTAGGATCATAATTAGTATATAGGATAGTTTCGTTATACCATTCCCCTGGATTCGATAACCTTAGGGTTCTTATAAATTTATTTGCCACTATTGCTATAATTAATCTGTAGATTTTACAGTGATCAGGGCTGTACACCCACTTCACAATAATGTGGGGGCTTCTCACCCCACTTCAAACTTAATGAGTTCTAGCACAGTTATAATTCTGGTTCTAAACTCATTAGTATAACTCTCTGCCGATGGGAATCGACAGAGGACAGATATAATAGCACAAAACATGCATAACATCTCATTTTAAACAAAACATTTTAACACGTTTTGAAAAGAAAACACGTTCTTGCTTTTATAGTAAAATAGTTTCCCACTTGGTGTTTGTCTTAATGTATAGATGCTTTCCCGCTAGTATGAGCTTAACTGTTCTCCAACTTCAAACTCCTACAATATAATCAGGGTCAACTAATTAGGAAAAACGATCTAAGACAATGGCGAATTTAACAAAATCTAAATAACCAACTCATAATCAACTCAACCCTAACATGATTCTCATAATTTCCTTCGATCCAAACTGACGATGTTAACGTCTCATTTCACAATCCAATGCATGATTATAAACCTAACATGCATCTATAATCGATATATAATCTCAAGGATCAAGTATAATTTGAATAGGAAAAGAAATGAGTCAAAAATCAAGTTTTAATCATGAAAGCCGCAGCCCGTTCCGAACGGAACACGTCCGTCCCGAAAGGGATGGACGTTCGGAATTATTTGCCTAGCCGAGGGCTGTCCCAAACGGGACACACCCATCCCAAATGGGATGGGTGCCCTGCTACGCTCAAAATCGCTGTGACGTGTCCCGAACGGGATGCTTCCATCCCGCTCGGGACGCGTCATCTTCTTCGTGATTTCACCGGAAAATAGGGCCTGAAACTCGATATAAATACCATCCCATCCATCCGATTCCACATGCAATCATATATAAACACTCCCTAGACTCCCTAGAACACGAATAACACCTTCAAACACGAATCTAACACCAAAAATGGAAAGTGGAGAAGGCTCACCGGAAAATGGAGTTGACGGCGGCGGTGTTCAATTCCGGCGATAAACTTCAACTCTCTTGGTACCAAAATGATCTCTACAAGGTTTGGAACACGTTACAATCAACCAAATTCAATTCTATAGCCAAACCAACAAGATCTATTCTTCAAAACTCAAAATCAAGAATGATAAACATACTACCTTCTCTCTACAATATCTCCTTCGTTTCTCGTCCTCTCGGAACCTACTTTAGCTCAAATCAAAGCTGAGAGTGAGAGCTTTCTAATGGTTGTCACGGCTTGTCCGGCAATGATCGGGTTTGGCTCGAATCTAGCCAGAAAAGGGGCTGTGGAGAGGGTTTTGGGATGGGGGAGTGGCTGGGAAAAAGGGAGACAATTCTCTCTTCTCTCTCTCAGAATTATGGTAAGTGGAGAAAAGAAAAGATATAATCCTATATATATATGTTCAATAATAATATTATTCCACCTACATATATATATAACTATGTATAAGTATGTATACATATAAACCAATATTAAATTCTCGAAAAGAAAAATCATACTATTCTCCCAAGATGATATATATACCATAACTCAATCCAATAATGTTCCAACTTATAAAATCCTTGAAAATTCTTCCAATATAATTTAATCCAACTCAATAATATAATTGAATATCCACATCGCAATTGAAAAGAAATCAAGCTCTCGTAATAATTAATACGCGAAATTGAGGAGAATTTTCCTTTATAACATCGAATAACTACTACAAACGTCTAGTTACACACGGGGTATTACATCCCCTCACCTTATAAAAATTTTCGTCTCAAAAATTAAAATGCTTCAAACAGCTCGGGATATCTCTCCTTCATCTTCTCCTCCAGCTCCCAAGTCGCTTCTTCACGCCTGTGGTGACTCCAAAGCACTTTTACGAGCGGAATTGACTTATTCCTGAGCTCCTAAATCTTATAGTCCAAAATAGCTTTCGGTCGCTCTTCGTACTGCAAGTCCGGACTCAAAACCACTTCCTCTTGGCGAATCACGTGTCTAGGATCATACATATACTTCCTTAATTGAGACACATGAAACACACTGTGCATGTTACCTATACTCGGGGGTAGTGCTAACCGATATGCCACTGGACCAATGCGCTCTAGAATCTCATAAGGTCCCACATAGCGCGGTCTCAGTTTACCCTTCACTCCAAAATGTACTATTCCTCTGGAAGGCGAGACTTTGAGGAATACCTTATCCCCCACTTCAAAACACAATTCAGCCCTCCTCGAGTCGGCATAGGAATTCTGCCTACTCTGCGCTTCTCTGATCCTCTCTCGAATCTGACGAACTATTGCTATCATCTCACTCACAGCGTCAGGTCTGATTACCTTCGTTCTCCTACCTCGTCCCAGTACAAAGGTGAACGGCATTTCCTCCCATACAGAGCCTCATAGGGAGCCATTCCGATTGTTGCCTAATAACTACTATTATAAGCAAACTCAATCAAAGGCAAAATTGGCTCCCAACTGCCTCCTCGATCTAAAACTATTGTTCTCAGCATGTCTTCGAGAGTTTGAATGGTTCTCTCGGATTGACCATCTGACTGGGGGTGAAACGACGTGCTAAAATTCAGGTGAGTCCCCATTTCCTGTTGTAAGCTCATCCAAAAACGAGATGTGAACTTCACATCTCTGTTAGACATAATAGATTTCGGCACTCCGTGCAGTCTAACAATCTCTTGGACATAAATTTAAGCTAACTTATCTGACCCATAATTCACTCTGATCGGCAGAAAGTGTGCACTCTTCGTCAGACGATCCACTATGACCCATATCACTGTATTCCCTTTCTGTGACTTTGGCAACCCCGTCACAAAGTCCATGGTGATATGTTCCCACTTCCATTCAGGGATATCTAACGGCTGCAACTTCCCGTATGGCCATTGATGTAACGGCTTGACTTGCTGACATGACAAGCATTTCTCTACGTACAAGGCAACATCCTTCTTCATACCATCCCACCAGTACCTGGTTTTCAGATCTTGCTACATTTTAGTACTTCCTGGGTGAGCGGTATACGGCGTATCATGAGCCTCACTCAAAATTTCATTCCTTAGCTCCTCACTGGTTGGCACCAAGATTCTGTCTCTTAACAATAATGCACTATCAGATGCCTCCCGATATTCTCCTACTGACTTGATCTTCAACTTCTGACGCAACTTCTCAATTTCTGCATCATCTTTCTGGGCCTCAATGATTCTCTCTCTCAAATCCGGCATCACAATCAAAGCTGCTACTTCGTACTTCTTCCTTTCCGAAGGCGATATCACTTCTAGATGAAGTTTCTCAAACTCTCTAATCAACTTATCTTCTCTCGTAAGCATACAACCTAACTGCGCTTCTCCTTTCCTGCTCAAGGCATCGGCTACTGAATTTGCCTTGCTTGGGTGATAGTTTATTGTCAAGTTGTAATCGTTCACGAGTTCCAACCATCTCCTCTGCCTCATATTCAGATTCTTTTGTTCGAAGAAATACTTCAAACTCTTATGATCCGTGAATATGGCACACTTCACCCCATAGAGATAGTGTCTCCAAATCTTCAGCGCATGGATTACGGCCGGTACCTAAATCATGAGTAGGGTAATTCACCTCATGCGGTCGTAACTTTCTTGACACATAGTCTATCACCTTCTCGTCATGCATCAACACACAACCTAGCCCATTCTTAGATGCATCAGTGTAAACTTCAAAGTTCTTGTCTGATTCGGGCACTGCTAAGACTGGCGTGGTTGTCAACAGCTGCTTCAGCTTCTAGAAACTTTCTTCGCACTCCTCTGACCAAGTAAACTTCACACCTTTCTGCAATAACTGCATCATCGGCTTTGCAATCTTCGAGAAGCCTCGATGAATCTTCTGTAATATCCTGCCAAACCAAGGAAACTACGAATCTCGTTCGGCGTCGTCGGTGATTTCCAATCTATCACCATCTGAATTTTGGCTGGGTCCACCTTGATTCCATCAGCAGAAACAATGTGACCTAGGAACATCACTTCTCTTAGCCAGAATTCACACTTGCTGAACTTCGCGTACAGCTTCTCATCCCTCAAGGTCTGTAACACCATTCTCAAATGCTACTCATGTTCCCCTTCGCTCTTCGAGTATATTAAGATGTCATCGATAAATACCATAATGAAGTTATCGAGATATGGATGAAATACTCGATTCATTAAGTCCATGAATACTGCAGGAGCATTTGTAAGTCCAAATGGCATTTCTACAAACTCGTAGTAACCATACCTGTCCTGAATGTTGTCTTAGGAATGTCCTCCTTCCTAATTTTCAACTGATGATACCCCGATCGAAGATCGATTTTAGAAAACACCTTTTCTCTATTGAGCTGATCAAATAGATCGTCGATTCTCGGTAGCGGGTATCTATTCTTCAATGTCAGCTTGTTAGCTCCCGGTAATCTATGCACATACGCATTGACCCGTCCTTCTTCTTCACAAATAGAATTGGCGCACCCCATGGTGACACGCTAGGTCGTATATAACCCATATCCAACAGCTCTTGAAGTTGGACTTTCAGTTCTTGTAATTCCTTCGGGGCC
>JAPKLW010007586.1:0-14776 GCA_026898455.1 Plectranthus barbatus | reverse complement strand
CTGGTCTGGCCCATTAACTGCTCTCAGCCCATTAGGGTTAGGGTTTCCATAAACCCTAACACTATAAAAGCCCCTCCTCTCCATTCAGATCATGTGTAAGTCGTCATTCTTTCAGTTGTCGACTGGAGTGTTGAAATCTAGGGTTTCACACTGGAAAAAGTGAGAGAGGACGGCGGCGGCTGGATCCGGAAAGGGGAAGATTGATCGACTTCTCCGAAGCTCGGATTTAACTTGGTAGAATAATCCTCACCAGATTTCCAAGGAGCAAGGGATACAGATCAGAAGATCAGATCTGTAGGAACAAGAAGAAGAGATTCAAGGTTCCATATTCCGCTTCAGATCTGAATAGGTTTTTTCACCGTTATTATTCTCCGATCTGTCCTGTGGATCAAACGGTGAAACAAGGTATAATCTCTAATCCATCCTATGCAATTTAATTTGTAGGAGCATGCATAGGCTTTCGCATGGTTCATTTAATTGTATTTATTCATGGTATCCTAAGAACGATCCTTGGCAAATTTAATGGCAATTAATACTGCCCGTCGTAGACTCAAACCCTACAACTGGTATCAGAGCCAGGTTCAAAGTTCTTAGGCTCTATCTTGAATAGATTGAGATTAAATGAATATGTATGTTCATGGATGGATTTGAATTGTCGTGAATGTTTTGTTCTCGTGGCCTTCTCGTTTTTGGATCTGTTTTTCACCACGAGAAAATCCGTGGTTAGATTTGATAGGAAAATTGTAATAGATTGTAGATCTGCAATTTTTGTATTTTCTTGTATTTTCAAATCTGTAATTTTGGAGAAAAAACAAGATCCGGAAACAAAAGATGAGAAGGAAGATGAAGAACAGATTATGGAGGATGGCAGCCTAGGGTTTCAGCCACTTCCACCACCACCCCTCTCAGCCGCCGGCGGCGAGGACCTGCGGCGGTGGCGCAGCTCCTGCGGCGATGGCAGAGGGAGAGAGCGACGGCGGTGGCGCTGCAGGCCTCTGCAGCGAGCGCGGGCGGCGGCGGCAGGCATCGAGCTTGCGGCTGGGCCGCGCCCGGCGTTTTCTGTGGCTGCAGACTCGCGTTTTTCCGGCGAGCATAGCAGAGGCGGCGGCGAGGGTTTTCTCTCGCGTTTGGAGCCGTGCTCGACTCTTCCCCGTCGCCTGCCTGCTGTGCGCGACGTCGACGATGGCGTGGTGGTGGCTGCGCGCACCAGAGGAGTGGGAGGCGAATCCGGTGGTGCTGCGGGCGGCGGTCGCTGGCGGCTGCAGAACCGCGTGCTGCTTGCGCACGGCGGGGACGCGGCTGCTGCTGTCTCTCGCAGTGCCTGCATCCGGCGACGCGGCTGGCTGGGTTTTTGGAACTCCACGGCTGCGTGCGGCAGAGGCGACGACCGGTGGACCGGCCGCAGGCGGCGGCCGGCTCTGGCTGCGGCGGGTTGGGCTGGAGCATGGCGGCTGCAACCCTAGCAGCAGCTAGGGTTTGCAGATCCGGGCTGGGCGCGGGCCCGGCGGCCCGGAGGCGGCCCGGTATGCTGAAATTAGGGTTTGGTACATGTCATGGGCCTGAAACCCTAATCCCTAGCCCAATGTGATGTGGGTTGGCCCAAGATCAAAATTTAATTATTTTGATGGGCCAAATAACCCTGGTTCACTAATTCAAAGCCCAAATGCTGTCAAAAGGAATTGCAGATTTCAAATAAAAGAGTGGGAGCCCAGTTTGAAGATCTGTATTGAAATAAAAGCCTTGTAATAGATAGGTTTAATTTTATTTCAGTTGTAATCGCATCTGAGGGGCCACGAGAAATTTTATTTGTTTATTTAATTATTTCTCGTTATGATGTGATTTATTATGTGCGCACTAGTAAATAATAGGAAAGCATGTTTACTTGCTTTAATTATTTACTGTCATAAGCATGTTATAATTATTTAAATTATTGAGCGTGTCTTATGTGATTTATTTTATGTTTTAAATTGTGTCTATAAATTCCAAGAATCATATTAATTTATGATGGAATTTTGGGTGACATAATTTATGAGAACATAAAATAATGTGTGCGCATGAAACCTTTAGAACTAAAAATACTAAGCTGGATTTTGGTTCTTCTCTAACCAAGATCATTAGACCTCCACAATACGGCCTCTCATTAGTAGTAAGGCATTTCGAAGCGTAAACGTCTGCTGAAGCGGCTTACGTTAGAAATAAATTACGGGTTCTAATGCGATGAGGTTTCTAAATAAAACGTTTAGTTTGAAAAGGTGAAGTGAAGGCCTCTAAGCAAACGTCTGCTGAAGCGGCTTGCATTGAGACAACTTTCACTGATCCAAGTTTTGAACTAAATGGGATAACTCAAGGATGCAAGGGGCACGCGGTGCAGGGTTTAGCACTACACTAACTGCCTTGAACTTCCTTGAGTTAGCAATTGTGGTTAATTTGGCTTAGATGTTGCTTGGAGTATAACTCATGAATGATGTCCCTGCTCCGGATGGGTAACATGGTCTAAAGATCTCCAATATTAATTTCTTGTTGCCTAAGATACCTTGGCATGTTAAGAAATTAAAGGATCGGTTTCGGTCTGGTTGAGTTGGTTTGCTGTAAACGTCCGCTGAAGTGGCTTGCAGTAAATTAGCTTGGGCAATTGGAGGAAACAAAGTGCATTGTTTTATCTAAAGGTTCTATGCATTATTTGTTTCAATTGTTCGCAGTATGTGCTTACTTTAATTCGCTTAATTGTTTTCAGATATGTCTATGAACAACGTCATTAATATCCTTGCTCAAAATTCTTTAACTGGTCCAAATTTCCTTGAATGGAAACGCAATTTGGATTATATCCTGGTTGCGGAGGAACACAAGTTTGTCCTTACTGATCCTTGTCCGCCTGCCCCAGCTGCTGATGCTACTGCCGAGCAGCGGCAGTCTTACGATAAGTGGGTCAAGTCGAACAATGTAGTGAAATGCTACATGATGACCACTATGAGTAAGGTACTGCAGCTGCAGCATCAGCACTATGATAAGGCCTGTGAAATTATGGATAATCTCACAGCGACTTATGGGGAGACGGATAGGACTGTCAGATTCAATCTCATGAAGGAGATTGTGAGTAAGAAAATGGCAGAGGGCAGTTCAGTGAGAGAGCACGTTGTTGCCATGACTCACCTCATGGATGAACTGACGTTGCATGGTGGTGGTATCGACGCGGAAGCGCAGGTCGATATCATACTAAACTCTCTTCCTAAGTCTTTTGAGAACTTCAGGTTGAATGCTGTCATGAACAAGAAGGAGTATACTCTTAATGAGTTACTCAGTGACTTGATGGCAGCACAGTCCCTGATGGAACCCGAGAAAGCAGTTTTAGTTTCTTTCGGTAACCGTTCTGCTGCTTCTTATCGAGCAAGAACTAAAAGAACGGGTAGGAGAAACAAGAAAGCTGCTAGAGGGAACAATGGAGTTCTTGCTCCAAAGAAAAAGACTAGGAAAGTTAAACCAAAGGACAAGTGTTTCCGCTGTGGCAAGACAGGACACTGGAAGGCAAATTGTCCCAATCCTAATGGACGTGGTACGTCATCGTTTACATGTTCAGTATCAGTTTTGGTCTACTCCTAGTGAGTAGTGGTTAACTGTGAGTACTAATCATGTTATGGCTGCATTTGTGCAGAGAATCAAGCTGGTGACAATGCTTGATGATGACGGGATTGCCAACTCCAAAGAAGATGCTGGAGATCACTCTCAAGCTTTTGGAGTTTTTGCCTCTAGTTTATGCTGAAAAACTTTGTTTTAATTCAAGTGTTTGGAAGAGATACATTGTTTTGTTTTGATAAACAAGTTTCATCCGTGTTTTTGGATTCTTAGTCATTTTGATAGAATTTTTTCTATCATGAATAAATGACAGTGTTTCTATTTATGGATGATTATCTCTTCATTACTTGATTGCATAAACTGTCAGTGTTCTAAGGTATAATTTAAAGAATCTGTATAGAGATTGGTTACATCAGTCTAAGTAGTCTTAAGTAGTTCGTGGAGTTATGGATTCTATCCAAGTACTCCTAAGAATGGTACTTATGGCAACTACTTAGAAGTACATTGATTGTAATCAGGCCTTAATTAGGCAGTTGTATCTCTATAAGTTATTTCGTGTTTGCTCTGTATAGTGTTTTGAGTCTACTTCCGCAGTTGCCTTTACAGGCATTGATACTGTAGTCATTTAAGATTTGGTATGTTTATCTGGTTCACTGCAAGTCTTAGTCTCTTGCTTTAATCAAGAGCGTTCAAGACTAAGGTAGAGAATAAGTTAAACAAGACCGTAAAAACATTATGGTTTGTCCATAATGATGTATCTTAAGTGATGTGCTTTACAGTATCTGACAGAGCAAAGAGATTACATCTCAAGTTAACTACACCTGATATCTCTCAACTGAGATGGTGTAGGTAGAACGAAATAAAGATCTTTAAATGTTAACAAGTTATACCAGATATTGCCTAAATCTTTCGTTTTAGGAAGAGCGCCAAAACAATTGTATATCGTTTAAACTGGCGTCTTCTAAATCAGTTCTAAGTACCCTAACAGACCTTGACTCAGTCAAAGGGCAATGATGGGTAAGTCGGCTGCTGAGCTGATATAAGAGACTGATTGGATAGAAGATAGGTTTAAGACAGTACTGTTTGTGGGCTATTCCAAGTAAACGAAAAAGATTGTGGTTTTATGTATCCTAATTACAAGCAAGTTGTATAGGATAAGAACCAAGAATCCAAATGTAAGATTGTTTTCTAATATTTTAAGAGAAGACAATCCAAATCCATCAGGAAATATCCCGTGGCAAATTGTGCATACCTTGGTAGGTATGGTGTCAATTGCACGGTCACCTGTGTAAGGTGGTAAACCACAAGTTAATGCACCATTAACTGACAACATAAAAGGAGCGTCGTTGCAGTGGGAGGTTGCCTTAACAGGCTTAATAGTACTGGTTCGTGGAAACAGTCTCTCGACTTGTTCCCAGCTTTACGAACAGCATTGTACTTATCCCTTTAAAGTGTGACGAAGCCGTTAAGACAAACGATGCAGTTTGAATGACGTGAAGTCATGGATTCAGAAATGAATCAATTAAGGTTATGGTAGTATGACAGGATCAGTGATTGCCGAATAGCTTAACAGCTATATGTGACTGATTGATATACAAGTAAAAGGATCGAATGGTAACCTAGTGTGTTCAAAGGCCTAGGTTAGTGAGTGAAGGTGTGTTTCACAACAAGACCTTCTCACTGGTTGCAACTATTAAACCCATTCGAGTTCTTTTAAACATAACAGCACATATGTAAGTATCTGGAAGGTAGATGAAGTCGTCCGTATTTTATGAACGGATACCTTAATAAAAGGTGACGACATCTGTATGCAACAACCAGATAAGTTATGTGCAGCATCATGTCTCGAAGCCAAAGTAGTTCAAGTATGAACTTAACCGTGCTTCAAGATTATGTAACAGACATTTCGATATTGCCCATCGAGAATGAGAGTTACATGAATCAGAGTATGTGTCAGCGAAAGCGTGGTTTTCTTTACACATTATGCAGATAGTATTTTCACATTCGGAAACGGTGTGGGGATATCATCAGGCGTAAAGGATGGCTATCCGAACAGTTTCAGAAGTAGGACTTATGAGATTTTGGAACACCTTTTGAATTAAAGTCTTGTGTTGACACAAGAGAAAGGATGTTCAGGTATCTCAAGTCGCTTAAATTGATTCTGTGGTGAGTCGTTCATAGCAAGAAAGATTGTTGTCTTTCTATAGTGCAGATGAACGAGCTCAGATATCTGCAATGCGATAAGCATGTTAGACAGATATCAGTTCAACTCTGGATAGGCACATTTGTTTACAGATGTGCTATGTGAGTTGAAAGGCTTCGGATATCCAGGGGGATCATAAGGAAAGAGAATCGACCTCTAACTATGTGTTGGGCCTTGGATTATAGGAATTTAACACAGAAGTGTGTTGAAGATTCCAGTATGAAGGCTGAACCCTAGTCAGCTTCATAGACTTCGTAAGAAGCAGTATAACTCCGACACCATCCTCCAGAGGTGTGCGTTCTGAGTTTGCCTAAGAAAAACACAAGTAATTGTGATGTATTGGTGCAGAGACAAACTCAAGAGAACCCAAGACTCAAAAGGTGGTAAAACACATAGGATGTGTTGTAGCACATCATACGAGAAATCGTAACAAGAGGTGATGAGTGTACAGTGGAGATGGTTGACATGAATAGACACACTTAATACTTTGATAAAAGCAATGGTATTATGCTTTAAGTATAAGTGGGAGATTGTTGGGATTGTATACTGAAAGCATATATGATTAAGTGTTTCGTACACTGGTATTCATGTATGTATCCGCAACAATGCTCGCTGTCTGATAGTACAATCATACGACGAACTATAATATCCTTTTATCTCGTGGAAAGGGATGGCCATGCGGTGTTCGCACAGCAGGATCAGTATGGTTCGCTTGACCTAGCGAGATATAAAGAGTATCACAGCTGAGACGGTCCCTGGATAGGCTGTCGGTTTAAGCTGCGGCACATCAGTTCATAAGTGGGCTTATCCTGGCTACTTGATGTGTCGGTACATTTTTATGTATTGATGGGATCAACAGTGGGATGCGCCGTTTTCATTGACATATGAACGAGCCAGATCCCTAGCATACTTTCTGTGATCTTAAATCGTACTGAGGGATAAGGGGCACACACAGATTGACCACACTTTGATTTACTAGAGTGGCGGGTCTTACATGTACCCTTATACTTGTATTTTGGGTGTTGGCAATTTGTGTGGGGTCTGCTTAGTCTGGATGTATGGTAACATATCCGTTTAGGATGGTGACATTCCCTGATGAGCTCACAAAGGTTCATTATGCTAAACCCTGCAGGTTGAATTATTTAATTCAGGCATAAGTGATAAAAGGTGAGTGGTGTTATTCAGGAAATAAGAAATTAATTAATTGTGGCTGATTGTCATAAGCCAAATTAATTAATGAATGTCTGAAACCTTAAATATGTGGATCAAGTTAGTTTGGTGCAACCCGTTCCTAATAACGTGGTAATAAAGGGGCGAGTCAGTATTGTTACCGTGGTGAAGGTTAAAACAATACTTTATTAATTAATTAATGTTCTGGGTTGGACATGAGAGAATTAATTAATAAAAGAGGGCCCACTTTATTATTTGCATCTGATCCCTGGTCTGGCCCATTAACTGCTCTCAGCCCATTAGGGTTAGGGTTTCCATAAACCCTAACACTATAAAAGCCCCTCCTCTCCATTCAGATCATGTGTAAGTCGTCATTCTTTCAGTTGTCGACTGGAGTGTTGAAATCTAGGGTTTCACACTGGAAAAAGTGAGAGAGGACGGCGGCGGCTGGATCCGGAAAGGGGAAGATTGATCGACTTCTCCGAAGCTCGGATTTAACTTGGTAGAATAATCCTCACCAGATTTCCAAGGAGCAAGGGATACAGATCAGAAGATCAGATCTGTAGGAACAAGAAGAAGAGATTCAAGGTTCCATATTCCGCTTCAGATCTGAATAGGTTTTTTCACCGTTACTATTCTCCGATCTGTCCTGTGGATCAAACGGTGAAACAAGGTATAATCTCTAATCCATCCTATGCAATTTAATTTGTAGGAGCATGCATAGGCTTTCGCATGGTTCATTTAATTGTATTTATTCATGGTATCCTAAAAACGATCCTTGGCAAATTTAATGGCAATTAATACTGCCCGTCGTAGACTCAAACCCTACACAAACGGCATTACTACAAACTCGTAGTGACCGTATCTAGTTCTGAACGCTATTTTCGGAATGTCCTCCTTCCGAATCTTTAACTGATGGTACCCGGATCGAAGATTGATCTTAGAAAACACTTTTGCTCCCATGAGCTGATCGAAAAGATCATCGATTCTCGGTAATGGGTATCTGTTCTTCAGCGTTAACTTGTGCAGCTCTCTGTAGTCAATGCACATCCGCATCGACCCATCCTTCTTCTTAACGAACAAAACCGGTGCACCCCATGGTGACACGCTTGGCCTTATATAACCCATGTCCAACAACTCTTGGAGCTGGACTTTCAGTTCTTGTAATTCTTTCGGGCCCATGCGATACGGCGCTTTAGAAATCGGTGCCGCTCCCGGTTCTAGATCGATAGTGAACTCCACTTGCCTGTCTGGCGGCAACCCTGGTAGTTCCTTCGGAAACATATCTTCAAATTCCCTCACGATTGGGACATCTTGTACCGTTAGCTCTGGTTTCTCTTCTCCTTCTAGATACACTAAGAACGCTTGGTTCCCGTCTTTTCGCAACAACTTCGTTGCTTGAATTGCAGAAATCAAAGGTACTCTCTGCCTTTTCTTGAATCCATGTACCAATGAGGAATGATTACTCTCCTCTCACGACATAAGATTGTTGCCTTGTTTTCTGACAGCCAATCCATTCCTAAGATTACATCTATGTCATGTATATTCAAAACATTCAGCTCTGCTACTGGAATTTCATTCTCGTTCATCTTGATTCTCAAGTCTTGGCACACTAAAGTAGAAGTAGTTGTTTCTCCTGAAGGTATTGCTACGTTCAAGTCATGACTATTCTTTTCTACCTTAAGTCCTAGTGCCTCAACACATGCAGATGAAATGAATGTATGCGGTGCTCCAGTATCAAACAATACCATGACAGGTATATCATTAATGCATCCCATACCTGCCAGGTTACCATCATCCTGATTCCCGTCCAATGCATAGGCTCGGGCTCTTCTCAGCTGACCATCATCGCCCTGCTGATTCCCTCCTTGATTTCTAGGTGGGGCCTGATTGCCCTGCCTTCCACCTCCTCTATTTCCAGCATTTCCTCTACACGGATGGCGGTGTCCCCTAATGGCTCTCAGCTACTGATTGGCCGGCCTCTAGAAATTAGGACGATTTCCTTCTCTAGTTTGGGGAGTGGGACACTGATAAGCAAGGTGCCCTAAACCATTGCAGTTAAAGCATCTAATTTCTCCCCGCCGACAATCCCCTGGATGTCTCTTCCCACATCTCGGGCAGTTCTGCTGGCCCATCTCCCTCTGATCACACCTCAGAGCTTGCTGAGGATTCTGCCTCTGGAAGTTTTGTTGACGTCCCTGGTCATAGCATTTCTGATTGCCCTGACCCTGCACGAATTGCCTCGACGGCTCTTCGAACTTTTTCTCCTGATTCGAGCCTGAAGCCTGCGCCTCCTGTGCTCCCCATGCGGGCATCTTCTTCATATTTTTGGACGTTTCTATGTCCAAAGCATGACCCAATAGCTCCTGGTAACTCAACCCTTTCGTGGTTGCTAGCTGTGTGCGAATTTCCTCGCACAATCCGTCTCTGAACTTCTCTGCCATCTTCTGTGGCGTGTCTGCTAGATGCGGCGCCATCTGCAGTAACTCACCAAACTTGGTGTCATACTCTTCCACGACCGTCTTGCCCTGTTCAAACAAAAAGAACTCTACCGTTCTCTCCTTTCGGTACTGCCTCGGAACGTACTTTTCAAAGAACGCTTCCTTGAATTCCTCCCAGCTGATATTGTCCCTCTGCGCTGGAGCAATAGACTTGGCATAGGTCTCCCACCACCTATCTGCCTTTCCCTTGAGCTGATAAGACATGCAGTTTATCTTTTCATCTTCCGAACATCTCATATGCTTGAATATCTTCTCAAGCTCTCTTATCCAATCATCTGCAGCAGAAGGTCCTCCTGTTCCGTCAAAAGTTGGAGGGTGCTGCTTCCTGAACGTTTCCACTCACATAAGAGATGGAATTTCTGGTACAATTCCGCGAGGTGGTGGATTCTGTCCTTGCTGCCCCGCAGCACTCTCTCCGTCAGATATGATTTCAATATTATCATGTCCCTGATACATGGGATCTTCTTCCCAGAGTGGTTCTTCGTATGCAGGTTGTGGAATAGCTCTTCCACGACCTCGGCCTCTCTAGCCTCTACCTCTTCCCCTGCCTCGGCCTCTACCTCTTCCTTGACCTTGATCGATGAATTCCATTATTTTACTGCAAAACAACACTCATTTATCAATTTCACAGCATCCTCACATAAGCATGCTCATAATATCCTGGATCATACCATTCATTCACTACTCACTCGAAGCTCGTAAACAATCAATACCACATTTCAAAACCAAAATAACTCCGTACAATAATCATCAGGTATCACCATCAATCTCATTCGCCACAATCCGATACAACAGAAAAATAAGTTCCAACAAAAGTAAAGTTCAACCACAAATAAGGTTCGGTCTCTGTCCTGAATAGATCGTAAATAGGGTACAATAGCAATAATGAAATGTCCAACTCTAAATAGAACTGCCTGTGATCAACCAGTGCTCTCTCAATCGGATTTCTCCGATGGGTCCTCCTCCTCCTCCTCGTCATCCATATTCATCGGCATCTTTCCTTTGTCTCGAGCTGCCATCCTCCTCCCTCGGCTGCTCTCAGTATCAGTAGACAAACAGATAGGTGCCTGACTAGTGCCATAAGCATAAGCAGTCCCAAATCCTCCAAATGTATCATCATAACCACTAGGGGTCTGCCGTGGCCACATCTCCGCGCTATCCAAACCATAGTCATGCACCGGCTGGGTCCCGCTAGGCCCTCCCAAATCCTGCTGTGGCTGTTGAACTGGTGGTACAAAAGTATCCTGATACCCATATGGTACAATCGGGTCCTGCTGCGGTGGTGGATACTGGACTGAGGTAGTGGAAAAATCACACCATGCATAAGGATCATACGCTCCTCCCTGCTGTAATCCATGTTGTGGCGACGCATAGGCCACTACCGGCGTGCTCGGTGTAGGACGTATCCTAGGACGCGATGTGGATGCAGGTGCATCAAGTGGCGGAGGTGGTACCGGTGGTAAGGATGGTGTCCACTGTGGCGACGACTGCGGCACTGCCACCTGGTAATCAACATAGCCTGAAGATCCAACAGGATCAAAGTGGGGTCCGATCGATCCTCCTGATCGATGCTCGAATGGCACTACCATCTGTGCTATGGAAGATGAGGCTGGTCTAGGCCCTATCTGCGGCGCCTCACCTGTCGCTGACGCCTGGGTGCCCCATGAAGATGTCGGCGATACTCCCTCAGCTAGGACTGTCTCCTGAATAAGTGCAGCAATGAAAGTCTGGAAACTGCCTCGGGTGCCTGTCCTCTGATTACGGTGGACTCTAGCTAGCTCCAAAGTCCGGGTGGTCCATCTCGATGGCATCAACTCAGTGGTCCTCTCCATCGCCTCCGCATCGGTGATACCCTGTCCTCTCGCATGCCTCCAAAATCTCCAGAAATTCGATAAGGTGTTAGGCAAATTATCCTCCTCAAACGGCGTGGCATTCCTAAAGCGATAAGCTGCACTCCTAGGGTCCATCTGTCACGGCAAAACAATAAACGATCAGTCCGAGGCAACATAACATCAATACGCGCAACTCGGTGTCTCGGGTCATCTCCTGGCCTTCGATACACCATGCCAAGGGTCTAAACAAATCCTCGCGCTAAAACGCACTCACTCGAGTCTCGACTGACGTGCCAGGCTCCCTGTGCATTCTGCACACTTTACTAACTACTGGATTTTCCAGTTAAATGAAATTTTCAATTTCACAACATAAGGTCAAAGTTCTAAGTTCAATTGTCACAAAGTATACTCACTCCATTCCTACAGTTATCAATTACCACCGTCAATCAAATCATTGCCTTTTTAAGGCCCACAATTAGTTCATCATTCCTGATTCATACCCGTCATTCTCTCCATCAATCAAGTTATTCCTACCTGAGCTCATTGTATTCTAGCACATCTATAGCCATATTATCGAGGTTTTAAGCTTGCAATTGTTCAATCATCTCATAAATCAGTTCAAATTCAGTTTATCTTCCAAGAAAAAGTCACCCTGCGGTGCCAAGTAAACTCAACACTTTAAATTCAAACATCAAACTTTTCACTTACCAAGTTCCTTGAAATCACGTAAACAATGTAGTGTTAGCACTCTTGCTTAACACAAAATAATCAAGTTTATTTCAGTTCACATCAAAACATCTCAACTCCTTATTTCTCTCATACTTTACTTTCCTTTCTCAATACATCTCTAAACATTTGTGATGTTTTCAAAATACTCAAATCTCATTGAAATTGCAAGCTGGGAAACTTTTAATTTAAATAAATTCAAAACATACCTCAGGTAGCGCAGGATGGAGTAGGGTGTAAGCATGAACGATCACTTCACACAACTTCAAAATATTTTAAAACTCGAAGTTTCAATTTACTTCAAAATCCTTTAAACTTTAAAACTCTGCTCTGATACCACCTCTGTAACGCCCCCAACTGATCTTCCCAATTTGGGGTCACGTTACATTGATGTTTCAGGTTTTGACAATCAGAATTTAAGAATAATAAGCGGAAGACTTAAATATAAGAAACGATAAAAGCATTCTTAAATAGTACTTCGAGTCAAGTCAGTTAAAACATATTCCAAAGTTTAGATACTTCAAAAGGGAAGGGAAATATTCAGAGAGTGTAGCAGCGTGTGTGTAGCGTGATGGTGACATGTATATGAAGATACATGTCACAGGATCTATTATTTCTTCAAATATAACCACTTTATTCTGCCTGCTTACACCCTGCTACTCCCATCCATGCTGCTTAACCTGCACGTTTTAGAAATAACGTGAGGGCTGAGTACTTTCGTACCCAGTGAGAAACATGCCGAAAACATACTTTAGGTAAGAAACATGCTATGCAACTCACACAGATAGACATGGGGTTTTGTTGAAAAGAACCATGCTATCTAAAACATTTTATTTTGTTGTGCTTTAGGGTATGTTATTATATCTGTTTTGTTTTGTAACTGGAAGTTGGCCGACTTCCTAGTTACGATGATTCATAAGGAATGATTTAACATTCAACCTACAATAATCTAAGTGCACAAATCTTAGTTTGTTCTTTGAGATCCGATCGTATTATATTTCTTCATTCACTTCTCCACTGGGTTTAAGGTCACTACCGTTTCACCCATCATAATCTTTCTCTCGGGTTTAAGGTCCCTACCATTTCACCCATCATAATCTTTCTCTCGGGTTTAAGGTCACTACCATTTCACCTGTTAACATCCTTTTAAGGTTTAAGGTCACTACCATTTCACCCCTTTATTGCTAATAAGAGTAGCGCATGTACGGAGGGTACATGGTTCTTGTCTTATTAGTATTATCTCTCTGTTAATAATAATTAGCAGAGGACAGATATAATAGCACAAAACATGCATAGCAGTCTCAGTTAAAACAAGCATTTTATAACACGTTTTGAAAAGTAAAACACGTATTTTAAGTTTTTACTGAAATAGTTCCCCACCTCGTTCTCGGCTTTTGGCTAGATGTCTTTAGCTAGAATGAGCTCGAATCAATCCTTGCTTTCAATCTCCTACAATCAAATAGGGTTCTCGAGTCAATACGATATATCTAGGACAATACGTCTTAATCGTATACAAACAGGACTCGAAAGGAATTAGGATTAGACAAGAAATGCAAAATGTATCTTTTTCCCAGCCTCTGTATCGACCGACGTGAATCTGTGTCGGTCGACACAACACTAGGTCGACACAGCCTTGTCGACTTGACCGTATGTCGATCGACACAACTTGTGTCGATCGACACACCAGGTCGATTTCCTTCCTTCGGCCATACCCTGTGTCGGTCGACACACTTCTGTGTCGGTCGACACAGGTCATCTTCCTCGCGAGTTCGCCGGAGCTGCACCTGCAACTCATCGTTTCTCGCAATTTTGCCGGCCGATGACACATGTAAATACATATTCCAACTCCCTAGATTACAAGGAACACGATTCTACCCTTGAAACATGAAAATAAGACGGGAAATGAGGACGCAAAATACCTCGCCGGAGCTCCTCCGTCCACGGCGGCGGTGATGATTTCCGGCGTCCAAATGGAGCTTTCTCGACTTCCGAATGTTCCCTACACGATGGGGAGTTCGATTCTATGGTCAAAATTCCGGAATTCAGCCGGATTAATGAGTTATACGAAATTAAAATCGAAAATCGCCACTTGAACTAACCTCAACTTCGAACCTCAATAACTTACTCGTTTCTCGTCCTCTCGGAGCCCACGAGTACTCAAATCGAAGCTCGGCTCGAGAGTTATCAGATGATGGTGGCGAATTTCCGGTCGGTCGCTGGAGGCGGCCGGAAATTACGTCTGAAAGTGGCTGACGGGATTGGATTTGGGAGAAGAGTTTTGGGGAGTTTTCTCTCTCTAGAATTTTATACAATATGGTGAAAAATAATATAGTTCCTATTTATACCCTTGTATAAATATAATCTCTCCACATTATAATAGTTGCATAATCCTTATAAATTTCCCAAGTTATATTTCCTCAATAATATTAGAATAATTCATAATATTTCATGGCTTCTCAAAATATTGGAAATTCTCCAAAATGAATATAATCAATTCTATAATTTCCTTCTTCCAATAATTTCCAATTCCACATAACATATGATGCATCAATTCATATCCTTTCAAAAATCCACAATTCATCTTATCATTAATATGCTTTCTCCAACCTTATTCCTACAATTCCATTCAATTAAACTCAATTGCTCCTCAATTAAATAGGAAATTCCTCTTTATTAAATATATAAATCCTTACAAAAGCTTAATTAAGCTTGGGGCATTACATCCCCTTGATCACTGTAATTTCTACAGATTAATTATAGAAATAGTGGCAAAT
>JAPKLW010007585.1:0-14777 GCA_026898455.1 Plectranthus barbatus | reverse complement strand
ACTTGCTCTCCCAGGTCTTCTGAGTCCTCCTCAGAAACGACCTCAGCAGGGTCCACTGCTGACTTCCCTGTCAGCCTACGTGGCTTCTTGTAATCAGGGCGAGGCAGCTTCACCTTCGTTGCTGGTATGAAATCGGAACCGACAAGCTGTTCCCCCTGATCCACGCCATCACCCAATTCCATTTCCAGGATGTGGCTGATCCTCAGCCCGAAGGATACGGCGTGAGCAAACCTGCCGTCAGTTGGAACGGTGATGTTTCTGTCTACATTTTCCAGCAACCGGCCGAAGAAGAATTCAGCCCAGTTGCCCTCAACTCCGTCGACAAGCGCACACATCACCGAAAACTTGCGCAGGCTCAGCTCGGCGTACGATCCGACCTCACATTGCAGCATGCGCACCACAATGTCGCATACCATCTGCCAATATTCCTCCATTTCGGACTTCCTCATTCCAGTCCGGAAAACGGTGACTTCTGGCTTTTTCCATTGCGCCCACCTCCTCCGGAATTCCACCGTATCATCCTGATGATACGTGGCCACGTCCTCTCCTTCATTTCTCAGTCCGAAGAGATTAGCGAGGTATTCGGCGGTGACGGTGATCAAGTGGCCAAAAACGGAAATTGTGAAAGACTTCCTGTCGTCAGCTATCACGGCCCGAGCGTAGAACTCGGCTACCATGTGTGGATGGAAAGTCGTGGGTGTCGCCGTCAAGTACTGTCGGAGCTGTTCTCGGTCGACCATCTCCATCAGCTCCGGCCCATAATTCTTTAGGGCTAGCTTCGCGTTCAGAATCTTCTCCTTCTGAACCTGTGCAGTCCTAATCTGCGCGTTAGAGAGCTGTCGCCTGGTCGCCGGCCTGTTTAACTGAACCAGTCGGGCGAACGGATAGGTGTAATCGACATCCTCTATCTTTACAATGCCAGTATATGTTGGCATATGAGCTTCAGCGAGGGGTAAGTCTGATGAACCAGACGAGGATGATGTAGATGTAGATGGAGGGTTATCAGCTGGAGGTTGAGAAGATGATGCCATGACTTCAGAAAATATCAAATTTGAACAGATTTAGGGTTCTGAAATTAGGGATCGTAAAGGTTAACCCGAAGGAAGTGATCGGTTATTTATACTCGGGCCATGCAGGATCAGACGTCCAGGATCAACGCTCAGCAAGCGAGGATCGACGGTCATCAGCAGGCCCGGTTCCCTGTGCGACGTGCGCGGTCGTGCTGACGTGGGCTACGCCGTGTAGCTGACATGGCGTTCGCTGATTGGTCGCAAAAATGCTTTTGACCGCGCAGACACTGTGCGCATTAAATGTGGCATTAAATGCCGCATTAAATTCTGAGGGCTGTACAAGCAAGTCGGATTTGAACAATCCCGCCTTTTCTGATACAGCTGGCACGACTCTTGGACTTCAAGAGATCGTCAGTTGAGAGCTGGGACTCAACTGGTCATCAGTAGTATAACTAGTCAACAGTTATATGCCAGTTGAACACTTCCCCCTGACAGCACGGCCTCCTTACCAATTGACAACTGGTACTTACGGCTGGCCCTTGAGTACATGGATAAATTGAGAGCTGGGACTCAATCTTCACCAGTCGTGGATATATCACCAGTTGTCTGCTGACAACTTGAAAGATTGAAAATTGAGAGCTTGGACTCAATTTTATTCCGCATAATCTTCTCTTCTGGAAATCCACTCCTCATCATCGCTTGAAATTGGGAGCTGGGACCCAATTTCGTTTCAACTGATGGTTTATGCTGGTAAATTGAAATGAGAGCTGGGACTCATATCCTTAGACATTTAAGGGATAAGTTCCGCCAGTAGGAACCATCAGTGAGTTTGAGATACCACTTAAATAAAAACAACTAAGAGCTTGGACTTAGTCGTAATCAGCGTCCTTCAGAAGATCAAGAACAGAATGAGAGCTGGGACTCATTCTTCCTCATCATTGGGGCTCACATCAATCTCCATAAGACCGAGTTTGATGCACAACTCCTTGAATCTTGCTTCTGGCAGAGGTTTGGTGAAGATGTCAGCCAGTTGATCTTCAGTTCTGATGTAGTCCACGCTGACATCCTTCTTCTCGACATGATCACGTATGAAGTGATGTCGAATATCTATGTGCTTGGTTCTAGAATGGTGAACCGGATTCTTCGTGATGCACATAGCACTGTTGTTGTCGCAATAGATGGGAACGCAGCCAGTGTCCACTTCATAATCCTCCAGTTGTTGCTTGATCCAGATAACTTGAGCACAGCAACTGGCAGCGGCAACATACTCAGCCTCAGTGGTAGAAGTAGCAACTGAGTGCTGCTTCTTGCTAAACCAGCTGATTAGCTTGTGTCCTAGAAACTGACACGTACCACTGGTACTCTTTCGGTCAATACGGCATCCAGCGAAGTCTGAATCTGAATATCCAATGAGTGTAAGTTCATCATTTCTGGGATACCATATTCCAAGAGATTCAGTCCCCTTCAGATATTTCACTATCCTCTTTGCAGCTTCCATGTGTGACCTTTTCGGATTGGCTTGAAATCTGGCACACACTCCGACTGAGTACGAAATGTCGGGTCTGCTGGCGGTGAGATAGAGAAGTGATCCAATGATTCCTCGGTAGATGGTAGGATCAACTGATTCACCTTGCTCATCAAGAAATATTTGACAACTGGTGCTCATAGGTATTCTGAGGGACTTAGTTTTCTCTGGGCAATACTTCTGAATTAACTCCTTCGTATACTTCCGCTGGCTGATAAAAATTCCATCAGCTGACTGCTGGACTTGGAGTCCGAGAAAGTATGTTAACTTGCCCATCATACTCATCTGAAATGATGTCTGCATCAGTTGAGAAAACTTCTCGCAGAGAGTTATATTCCTTGATCCGAATATGATGTCATCTACATAGATTTGCACCATTAGCATGTCATCACCATCCTTGAGAAGGAAGAGAGTTCTATCAATCTTCCCTTTCCGAAATCCATTGCTGATGAGGAATTGTGACAGCGTTTCGTACCAAGCCCTGGGCGCCTGTTTCAATCCATACAGGGCCTTTCTCAGCTTGTACACCTTGGTCCCAACTTCAAAGCCTGGAGGTTGCTCAACATATACCTCCTCTTTTAGCTCGCCATTCAGGAAGGCGCTCTTCACGTCCATCTGGAACACCGTGAAGCCGTGATACGCTGCATAAGCAAGGAATAGCCGTATCGCCTCCATTCTGGCAACTGGTGCGAAGGTTTCATCAAAATCGATCCCTTCACACTGCCTGTATCCTTTGGCGACTAATCGAGCTTTGTTTCTGACAACAGTGCCAGTTTCATCTCGCTTGTTCTTGAAAACCCACTTGGTGCCAATCACTGACTGATGTGATGGTCTCTCCACCAAGTCCCAAACGTTATTGCGAGTGAATTCTGCAAGCTCCTCTTGCATGGCATTGATCCAATCGGCAGATTCGAGCGCAACTCCTATGGAAGTAGGTTCCATTTGAGAGATAAAATAACTCAGGAGCGCACTGCCGTGTCGAGTCTTAACTGAACCTTCCGGATCACCGAGAATAGCATCGGTTGGGTGATCCTTCAGCCATTTGGGAGGACCATCGACTGCTGGTGCCGGCTGTGAAATTGGTTCATCTATCCTGATGACTGGTGCTTCCACATTTCCACCAGTCGGAGCTGGAAGAATAACTGGCGGTTGGACATCACCAGTCGGAACTGGAACTACAACTGGCGGTTGATCACCAGTCGGAACTTCTTCATCAGCTCCACTGTCTGACTGACTTCCTGAACCTTCACCAACGTTGTCAGTATCAGCCAGTACCTCCATTCCAGCTGGTTCATCGTTGTCTTCTGGCTCAAAGATTCCAGTCGGAATTCCCCCTTGATTTTTGCTAGATCCACTCAGGGAGATTGAGTGTAAGGTCTCAGCAAGGTCATTTGCATCACCGACCCTCTCAGGTTGCTGATGGGCACCTGAGGTAACTGGTTGAGAAGATGATCCATTCATAGGTCTAGTCGAACCAGTTGGTTGAGCATCGGAAGAATTCCTGCCCAACTGGTCGCTGACATCCTCGACCTCAGGAACATCTTCAGCCAGTTGGCGTAAGGTCCTGCGCACTAAAGTAGCTTCATCAAAAACAACATTGCATGTCATTTCCACAAGTTGGGTAGTCTTGTTAAATACTCTATAGCCCTTGTGAGAGGGATGTCCATATCCGACAAACACACCCTCATCAGCCTTAGGCGAGAAAGCATTTAACTTCGACTTCCCATTATTATGGATATAACATGGTGAACCGAATGCACGAAGATGAGCTATAGAAGGCTTACGACCAAAGTACACTTCGTAGGGAGTTTTCTGGAGTCTGTCGTTGATCCCGCTTCTATTCTGAGTGTAGCAGGCAGTCACCAACGCTTCTCCCCAGAAACTCTGTCCCAAGCCGGACTCAGCCAGCATGGACCGGACCGCTTCTTTCAGCGTCCTGTTCCTACGTTCTGCCAGTCCATTCTGCTGCGGTTGCCTTGGAGTAGATCTCTCATGTTTGATCCCGGCCTCCGCGCAAAAATCCATCAGCAGACTGTTGCAGAATTCAGTCCCATTGTCTGATCGAATTCGCTTTACCACAGCTTCTCTCTGTTTCTGAGCTTGGATGATCAATTCTGGAAGAATGATCTTCACCTCATCCTTGGTTCTGAGAAGCTTACCCAGGTATAGCACGAGTAGTCATCGACTACCACCAGCGAATATCGTCTTCCTCCAATGGTTTGCGGTGTTACTGGTCCAAACAGGTCCATGTGTAACAACTCGAGTACCTGACTGGTACTGGGGCAGACTGGCGACTGGTTCTTGAAGGACTTCCTAGTTTGTTTGCCTTGCTGGCAAGCTTTGCAAATTCCTTCCTTCTTGAACCCGCCCTTGGGAAGACCATCTACAAGATCATGCTTGGTTAGATAATTAATAGATTTGAAATTTAGATGACTTAACCTTTTGTGCCACAGCCAGTTAGTTTCCATGGAACTGGTGGCTACAAAGCATGTATCAGTCTTCCCGCTTTGCCAGTCAACAACATAGAGACCTCCTTTCCTGACACCTTTCAGCTTGGTCTCGCCAGACTCTTCATTCTTGATCTGGCACCCTGATTTGTCAAACACAATGGTATAACCATTGTCGCACAGTTGACTGATGCTCAGGAGGTTGTGCTTCAGATTGGTGACAAGGGATACATTCACAATTCTGACATCATCCTTCTCGATGCAGCCCTTGCTAATAACTCTGCCCTTGGAGTTATCACCAAAAATAACTGGAGGTCCTCTGACCTTGGTGAGCTCAGAAAATAGGAACTCCTCACCAGTCATATGAGCCGAGCAACCACTATCTATGATCCACTCGCTCGATCTCTGAAGCTGTGTTGCATGATCCTGTTTCTGCAAGAAAATGAAATTATTTAGGTCCCCGATCATCAGCGGGTCCTGCAGGGTTAGATCTCTGGATCATTCCTTTTGGAATCCAGACTTGAGTAATCTTCAGCTCGGTGTTACCCTTGCTGACATCACTTGTGGCCTTTCCCTTCCTTTTAAAATAATGCATGGATTTGTTTTTGGAAGGTGTGGTTGTGTGTGCGGTTCCTCTGGAGGTGTTCTTCCTCCGAGGGTGTCGGAAATTTCTTTCCGACCGCTTGTGTTGCCCTGGTGGTCTCTGGAATTGTGGACCACGATGATTAGCCTTCCCAGCCCTTGAGAAAAGGTTTTGATTGGGCTCAGGCCTCCGATATGTGTTCCTCCTATCGGGAAATATCCTTCTCTCAGTATTCCGCTGAGATTTGGATCCCTTGTAAGTATGCTGGCAACTGGCATACTTGTAAGGTTGGGTGTGGAATCTCTGGACAGCTGGTGCTGGCTGTCGGATTCCACTGGCAGCTGACGCTGACTTCCTTGCCTTAGAATATTTCGGCTTAGTCTGCGTCCTTCGGTGTGCTGGCGTCCTGTCAGCAGAGGATCTTGCCAGTTGAGGATTTTGTCGTGATGACTCACCTATGTATCTGGATTTATGGTTCCTATGCTGATCAGCCACACGGGACTGACTGGCATTACCAGCTGGTGCTGATGCATTTGCCAGTTGGCCCTTACCCTTACCAGTACTGATTTGTTCGGGCTGAATTATGCTCAAATCTTTGGTAAATCCCAACCCGGACTTATCAGAAGGCTTTCTCCAATGACTTAGAGCTGCTTCCAAGTCTTTTGAGCCTTTATTTAGAAAATTTATTCTATTTTCTTGCTCCAGAACGAGATTGTGAAAATTATCTCGCTCAGTTTTTGTAATTTGAAAATTTTGGAGCAACTCAAAGTGAGTCTTTTTCAAAGTGGCTAGCTCTTCACTGACTGACCTCGATTTTTCAATCTCCTTGGTCAAAATAGAAACTTGATCTTTCAGCGAAGTATTTTCGCCAGCCAAGACATTCTTTATTTCATAAAATTTTAAAAATTCTTTTTGAAGAATGTCTATAGTGACAGCTTCTGAGTCGGAGCAACGCGACTCAGAATCGTCTAAACTGATAGAAGGCATGATATGCATTGGGGAAGCTGATGATTGTACCTGATCATCAGCTGCAAGTGCCTCTTCACTGTCAGCACTTCCTTCAGCTGACTCCTCGCCAAAGGCTGCCATGAGTGCCAGTAGAGCTTCCTCTTCTGACTCCTCGTCTGACGCATACTCCCCATCATCATGGTCGGGTATGTCAGGCACTTCAGTCCTGGTCAGCATAGCCTTGGCAACGGCCTTGGAGGCGCGCTCTTCAAAGAGCTTCTTTAGCCTTTCCCGCTCATTTTTGTCCACCTGTGGACATTCAAACTTTAAATGATCAGGGGATTGGCACTGGTAGCAAGCACGGGGAGCTCTCTTGACGAATTTTCCGTCAGTAGAGCTCAGAGATACTCCCTGCTTTGACTTGGCTTTCTCCAGAAGGACAGCCAGTCTCTTCATCTGTTGCTCAAGGTCAGGATAGAGCTCTCGCTGTCTTTGGAATGAGATCCTGATGCGGACTGGATCTCCTTCGGATGGTTGTGCTGGGCAGCAGATCTGTCAGCATGGAGGGGCTTCTTGTGCTTCCATTTGAAGTCCTTCTTGACGAAGTAAGCTTCGTCTTGGGCTTTAACGCTGGGGGATCCCATGTTCCTGATGGCCTCATTCTTGTTCACCATCTGGATATCCCACTCGTGTGCCTGCAACTGAGCAAATAACTCCTTGGGAGTCATCTTGGATAAGTCCTTCTCCTTGAGAGCTGTCGTCTTCACGAACCAGTCCTCCTTGGGCATCTTGGACAGGATCTTTGCATTAAGATCTTCATTTGAGTATATCCTGTCCAGGGACTTTAGCTCGCTGACGATGGCGTTGAATCTCGCCTCCATCTCCTTGATGGTTTCTCCAGGCAGCATCTGGAAGGACTCATACTTGTCCACCGCAACCTGCAATTTGTTGCGTTTCATTTGATCAGTTTCTTGACATAGACTATCAAGATAATCCCATACTCCCTTGGCATTGTCAAACTGGAGGGCTTCCTCCATCAGCGACTCTGGAAGAGAAGCTAGGATCAACCCGTGAGCAATGGAATCCAACTGATTCCGCTTCCTGTCCTCGGTGTTCCATTCGTCTTGGGGCTTTGGGATCACCGCAGCTGGACGATCTCCTAGCTGGTGCTGAATCTTGGTGATCTCAATCGGCCCTGTCTCTAGCACATCTTTCATCTCTGGATGGATGCTCTTTAGAGAGATGAGCGACCTCTTTCGCCATATATCATGCTTCACAGTCTTGTAGTCGAGTAGCTTCGGATTATTCATCCTGATGTACCTGAGCTAATCAAGCAGACAAACAAATAGAGCGCAAGGAAACGCGGATCACGGTCCTAAGCGACTCAGATACGAACGGTCTATAAGAACCGTCCGCTCTGATACCACTTGATGGTCCCGGATTATCAGGGTATAACTTAGCAGCGGAAAATGTGGTTAATCGTTTCTTGCACTCTGCTGGTTACTCAGCTGACTGGGACCTTGTCAGCTGGTAAGTCAACTTGCACTCTGCGTACTCAGCTGACTGGCGACTGGCTCGTCAGCTGGTATCTCAAGACTTAGAATATTTTTAGCCTTGTTTGCACAGTTATATCAGTTTTCAGATATACACCAGCACTTGGGTGCTGGGTTTTAAATCAGTATGAAGTGCAGAAAGCTGATAACAGACAAAGGATTTATAGTGGTTCGATCAACTGATCTACGTCCACTCTCCAGTCGTAGCACTGGAAATTCACTATAGAGTAATCAGGTACAAGTTGCCTACGATCTATCTCTAGCTGGTGCGACCCTTGTCCACCACTTCTCTAGATCAACCGCTCCCGGTCTTGATTCCTTCTTCAACTCTGATCAGCTGGTGGAGTGCGAGCACGTCACTTCAACCTCCACAACTTCACTGGGTGTTCAGTTCTCCCAAGAACGTATCTTCTCAATACGGCAAAAAGCCCGTAATAACTCAAGTGCTGGCTGGCACAAGAGCTGCTGTGAACTTCCTCGGAAGAGAAAGATCACCAAAGAGATCAGTAACTTACAAGCTGGAAGCTTGAAGTCTCGTGTTTGATAAATCAACACACGGATAGCCTTTAGAAAGGCCTCGAAAGTTGTATGCGGTTCTACTTGCTTGAGCGTAATAAATTTGCAGTCTTTCGGTAGGTGAAGAGTATTGAATGTTGATGGATCCCAGGTATTTATAGACGCGGGATCCCATTCAAATCTACTAGCCGTTTGGACACATCCGGAAAAGGTCTCTGTCCTCGCATGTCCTTCAGACGGCGGCAGGTAGGAATTTCCGGAAAGCGCCATGCTTTTGTTCACTTTATCTGACATTGATCTCTTTATGTCAGAACGGCACTATTCGTCAGTACGAGGAATCGGAACTGGTGTCTTGAACTGATAGACTTTAAGGTATCCTCCCTTAAAGTCATACTTTGTCAGTTTATTCCTCAGACGAATCTTCTTTTTGTCTCTAGGACTCTGGGAGAGAGAATCTGGAATTCTGCTGGTAACATCCGACTGGTAGATCATTCTGGTGAGCTTGTGTTGGCAGTCTCTGCTGGTGACTTGTGCTGGCACAATCTAAGTCTACCAATATGTCTGATGTTAACTCTTGGAATCTCCCATGACTGGTGACTTCACCGCTGGTGAACAGTGTCAGTGAGAACACCTATTCTGCTGGTAAGGTTTGTCAGCCGCCTGCTGATGAAAACCTTCCCAACTGGTGAACAGTAGCCAGTCATTAGCTCTTTCTCATGCTGATGAACAGTGTCAGCACGAGTCTTTGTCAGCCGCCTTCGGATGAGGCTTTTCCAACTGGTGAACAGTACCAGTGGTAAGCACTTCTCATGCTGGTGAACAGTAGCCAGCATGAGTCTTGATCAGCTGCGACTTACAACTCAAAAGACCTAAACAGGACTTTACATTTGAGACTAGAGCTATTCTAGAGACAAACTGACGCTGGTAGGACTTAGGATTTGATCCACCAAAACACCAAAACTAGAATCTAAACAAGTAGCTACTGGGGAAAGGAAACTTAGCCAAATTTCCCAACAATTTCCCCCTTTTTGGTGCGATCAAAGCCTAACCAGCGAGCACTCAGCTGATGAGGAAAGTTACAGAATATTTCAGGGTTTTACAAATAAACCTATCAGATCTAAACCCATGAAAATACTTCCTCACATCAGCTCTAACTAAAAATCTTCCCCCTCAAACCAGGAGAGATATTGCTCATTTAAAATATGAAAATTGAGATCAGAGCAAAAAGATTTAAAGTGTGTGATACGAGTGCAGGTGCTGATTACACTGGAAGTGTAAGTTCAGCTGGTAAGCAAAAAGATTTAAAGTGTGTGATACGAGTGCTGGTGCTGATTACACTGGAAGTGTAAGTTCAGCTGGTAAGTAAATACTTAGACAATTTGTTGGACAATGAGGAATTGTCATCAACTTGTCAGTAATCAATCCATTAATGATGTAACATTACATGTACAGGAAGGATAACTGACTAATCTAGCTGATAAGCATTTACTTACAACAAAATAGAGAAGCTAGACTATGGCTGAGAAGATGATCCTGGTGATTGAGTTCTGCTTGTGAGCGACCTCAGGATCTCAGTAAGTGCTGCCATATCTTGTCTGTTATTCTCCCTTTCCTCAGCAGCAATCCTCCTCTCCTCTTCGGCAAGACGAGCTCTCTCTGCGTCAGCACGTGCTCGCGTGCTTTCCCCCTCTTGGATCCGCGCCAAAAAGGAGGACACTCCAGCGGTGACTGACTCCAACTGTTGTGTCATCTCGGTCCGGAAGGAGGAAAAACGCTGATCCAGCCTGGCATCAATTAAGGCAATGAGTTGCGCAGGAGGATGGATTTCGGAGATTGGCTGCGCTGAAACTTCAAGGGAAGAGGAGGGCACATCAGGTGCGGAAGGAGCCGTTGTTGGTTCGGATTCAGCTGATATCTCCATCGGGGCTGGCTCCTCCGCTGGCACTGCAGCTGCTGCTGGTTCCTCTGCTGGTACATCAGCTGCTGCTGACTCCTCTACTGGCACCTCGACTGCTGGCTCCACTACTGGTACTGCAGCTGGAGCTGGTTGGACTTCTTCAAAAATGGGTGGGGCTGTGAATTCCACCACTTGCCAGTCCATATGATCAGGGACGAGATCGCCCGAGACAATAGGAACAGGAGGGATGGCAAGTGTCAGCCACCAACCACGAGAGGGATCCTCCGCCACTGGGTGGTCTACCAGCAGAGCGCTAGCAGCCATATCGAACAATATAGCATGGTAGGGAGGGATCCTCGGGAGGGTAACCAGCACTTTGAGGCGACGGAGCGCGTACGTCAGCTGGTACCCCCGACTGGTAACTCGAAACTGGAGGAAAGGTAACTTGATCCTTTTCATTGGCGGGAGGCCGGAGCTTCCAGTCAGCTGCCTATACTCAGCAATTTTCAGCAAGCGGCGCTTGATCCTCCTTGTAGACAGCTGCTGGGGGCATTCAGGATCAGTGCCCATGAAAGCATGTGCCCACTCCTCCTCCGCTCTCCAGTAGCCAAGACCCAGCCTGGCATAGAGTACCGCCCGCTTCTCCACTGTCAGCAGGCGCTGGCATCTGTCAAAAATCCTCCACCTCCGGAACTCTAGACAAAGTTCCGGATCCACCCTCCAGAGTCTACGGTAGCTGGATATCATTTCGTCATTGACGGCATTCTCCACCTCAGCCGTGATATTTTCAGCATACTCGTAGAGAGTGGAATTGAAGTACTCCACCGGCTGCAAGGGCAGACACCAGTCAGAGATCCTTGAAGCGTATACCGACTGGTGGGGGAGTCCGCTGATGGGGATGATGTTGAATGCTGAAGGCTCAGACACTCTTGAATTCAGAAACGCCATGTCCCCGCGGTGCTCCCACCGGTGTACTCCTGTCACCACCGACTGGAAGGTATCCTCATCAACCAGTTGGTGCTCTTGGATGCAGAGCATGTAAGGTCGCCTTTCAGTACGCGCACGCCTAGCTGGTGGTGTAGAGGATGCTGCTGGTCGCCCGGAAGTTGATGTCGAGGCATCTGTAGATCGGGGGCGACTGGCAGGACGACGAGCCTTATCATCAATGTCTGGGAACAGATCCCTTGGCTCCATCCTCTGCACCATGGAGTAATGTATCACCTCCTCAGCTGCTTCCTGCTCCGGCTCCTCAGCCCTTGGTTCCTCTGCATCCTCGGATTTAGAACTGACATCCGAGAAGCTCGCCAGTTTTACCGGGGTGGTCGCCCGCTCTTCTTCTCCTCCACTGGCACCCCCTTGCGCAGCCAGTGGGCCTTCTTCACCTCCACCACCCCCTTGCGCGGGTGGAGGGACTTCAGCGACCTCCTCCTCCTCCTGATACTTATCCACAAGGGATAGTACATCTTCATCAGCGCCCATCACCAGCAGGCGTGTAAAGGATTCTTCTGGTAAGATCTCGCCTGGTGCTGGTGCTGGTGGCCTCGCACTTGTTTCGGGCACATCCCACTTGCCCTTGGCCACCTGGCGCAATTGTTCGGCCAGTTGCTCCTGGCGCCTGGCCTCGTGCTCAGCCTGCACCTTGGCAAAGGCTTCATCGCGGGCTGCCAGCTCAGCCTCTCTTCTTCGCTGGTCGGCCAAAGCCTTCAGCCGTGCCTGGGCCTGCTTTTTCCTCACAATGGAGGCTGGATGCTCCTTCTTGGCCTGCTCCACCAACTTCTGAGCTCTTGTTTGGACCCTCTTCCTCTTCCGGGTCATCCTCTCCAGCGTCTCTTTCTCAGTCAGTCCCAGAACGGACTTCTTGACTGGGATGGAGATCTTCCCAGACTCAGGGTTATATGCAACAGCTGATGGTGGCTGCTGGTGCTGGGAAGTCTTGGGCTTCTTGCGGGATGGCTTCTTGGTGACTGGTACAAGTTGTACGTCCCTTGGGTGGATACCAGTCGCCTCAGCCACCGCGCCTTCCATGGTCTCGAAGAGAGACTCCGTCTCCAGTTTTCTCTTCAGCTCTGCTCTTGCCTCTGCTGTCAGTGGGAGAGCCACAGCTGGCACTTGCTCTCCCAGGTCTTCTGAGTCCTCCTCAGAAACGACCTCAGCAGGGTCCACTGCTGACTTCCCTGTCAGCCTACGTGGCTTCTTGTAATCAGGGCGAGGCAGCTTCACCTTCGTTGCTGGTATGAAATCGGAACCGACAAGCTGTTCCCCCTGATCCACGCCATCACCCAATTCCATTTCCAGGATGTGGCTGATCCTCAGCCCGAAGGATACGGCGTGAGCAAACCTGCCGTCAGTTGGAACGGTGATGTTTCTGTCTACATTTTCCAGCAACCGGCCGAAGAAGAATTCAGCCCAGTTGCCCTCAACTCCGTCGACAAGCGCACACATCACCGAAAACTTGCGCAGGCTCAGCTCGGCGTACGATCCGACCTCACATTGCAGCATGCGCACCACAATGTCGCATACCATCTGCCAATATTCCTCCATTTCGGACTTCCTCATTCCAGTCCGGAAAACGGTGACTTCTGGCTTTTTCCATTGCGCCCACCTCCTCCGGAATTCCACCGTATCATCCTGATGATACGTGGCCACGTCCTCTCCTTCATTTCTCAGTCCGAAGAGATTAGCGAGGTATTCGGCGGTGACGGTGATCAAGTGGCCAAAAACGGAAATTGTGAAAGACTTCCTGTCGTCAGCTATCACGGCCCGAGCGTAGAACTCGGCTACCATGTGTGGATGGAAAGTCGTGGGTGTCGCCGTCAAGTACTGTCGGAGCTGTTCTCGGTCGACCATCTCCATCAGCTCCGGCCCATAATTCTTTAGGGCTAGCTTCGCGTTCAGAATCTTCTCCTTCTGAACCTGTGCAGTCCTAATCTGCGCGTTAGAGAGCTGTCGCCTGGTCGCCGGCCTGTTTAACTGAACCAGTCGGGCGAACGGATAGGTGTAATCGACATCCTCTATCTTTACAATGCCAGTATATGTTGGCATATGAGCTTCAGCGAGGGGTAAGTCTGATGAACCAGACGAGGATGATGTAGATGTAGATGGAGGGTTATCAGCTGGAGGTTGAGAAGATGATGCCATGACTTCAGAAAATATCAAATTTGAACAGATTTAGGGTTCTGAAATTAGGGATCGTAAAGGTTAACCCGAAGGAAGTGATCGGTTATTTATACTCGGGCCATGCAGGATCAGACGTCCAGGATCAACGCTCAGCAAGCGAGGATCGACGGTCATCAGCAGGCCCGGTTCCCTGTGCGACGTGCGCGGTCGTGCTGACGTGGGCTACGCCGTGTAGCTGACATGGCGTTCGCTGATTGGTCGCAAAAATGCTTTTGACCGCGCAGACACTGTGCGCATTAAATGTGGCATTAAATGCCGCATTAAATTCTGAGGGCTGTACAAGCAAGTCGGATTTGAACAATCCCGCCTTTTCTGATACAGCTGGCACGACTCTTGGACTTCAAGAGATCGTCAGTTGAGAGCTGGGACTCAACTGGTCATCAGTAGACTACTTGGTCATCAGTAGTATACGCCAGTTGAACACTTCCCCCTGTCAGCATGGCCTCCTTACCAGTTGACAACTGGTACTTACGACTGGCACCCGAGTACTTGGATAAATTGAGAGCTGGGACTCAATTTTCACCAGTCGTGGATATATCACCAGTTGTCTGCTGACAACTTGAAAGATTGTAAAAATTGAGAGCTTGGACTCAATTTTATTCCGCATAATCTTCTCTTCAGGAAATCCACTCCTCGTCATCACTTGAAATTGGGAGCTGGGACCCAATTTCGTTTCAACCGATGGTTTATGCTGGTAAATTGAAATGAGAGCTGGGACTCATTTCCTTTGACATTTAAGGGATAAGTTCCGCCAGTAGGAACCATCAGTGAGTTTGAGATACCACTTAAATAAAAACACTAAGAGCTTGGACTTAGTCGTAATCAGCGTCCTTTAGAAGATCAAGAACAGAATGAGAGCTGGGACTCATTCTTCCTCATCATTGGGGCTCACATCAATCTCCATAAGACCGAGTTTGATGCACAACTCCTTGAATCTTGCTTCTGGCAGAGGTTTAGTGAAGATGTCAGCCAGTTGATCTTTCAGTTCTGATGTAGTCCACGCTGACATCCTTCTTCTCGACATGATCACGTATGAAGTGATGTCGAATATCTATGTGCTTGGTTCTAGAATGGTGAACCGGATTCTTCGTGATGCACATAGCACTGTTGTTGTCGCAATA
>JAPKLW010007583.1:0-14784 GCA_026898455.1 Plectranthus barbatus | reverse complement strand
TTACAAGCTGGAAGCTTGAAGTCTCGTGTTTGAATAAATCAACACACGGATAGCCTTTAGAAAGGCCTCGAAAGAGTTGCTTGCTTGCAATAAAGTTTCTGACTTTCGGTAGTTGAGCGAGAGAAGAAGTATGAATGTTGATGGATCCCAGGTATTTATAGACGCGGGATCCCATTCAAACTTCTAGCCGTTTGGACTCATCCGGAAAAGGTCTCTGTCCTCGCATGTCCTTCTGACGGCGGCAGGTAGGAATTTCCGGAAAGCGCCATGCTTTTGTCCACTTTATCTGACATTGATCTCTTTATGTCAGAACGGCACTATTTGTCAGTACGAGGAATCGGAACTGGTGTCTTGAACTGATAGACTTTAAGGTATCCTCCCTTAAAGTCATGCTTTGTCAGTTTATTCCTCAGACGAATCTTCTTTTTGTCTCTAAGACTCTGGGAGAGTGAATCTTGAATTCTGCTGGTAACATCCGACTGGTAGAACATTCTGGTGATCTTGTGCTGGCAGTCTCTGCTGGTGACTTGCGCTGGCACAATCTAAGTCTACCAATATGTCTGATGTTAACTCTTGGAATCTCCCATGACTGGTGGCTTCACCGCTGGTGAACAGTGTCAGTGAGAACACCTATTCTGCTGATAAGGTTTGTCAGCTCCCTGCTGATGAAAACCTTCCCAACTGGTGAACAGTAGCCAGTCATTAGCTCTTCTCATGCTGATGAACAGTGTCAGCACGAGTCTTGTCAGTCGCTTGCTGGTGAGACTTTTCTCAACTGGTAAGTACATCTCATGCTGGTGAACAGTAGCCAGCATGAGTCTTGATCAGCTGCGACTTACAACTCAAAAGACCTAAACAGGACTTTACATTTGAGATCTAGAGCTATCTAGAGAGAACTGACGCTGGTAGGACTTAGGATTTGATCCACCAAAACACCAAACTAGAATCTAAACAAGTAGCTACTGGGGAGAGGAAACTTAGCCAAATTTCCCAACAACCAAACTATTTGCATCGATCTTCAAATTATACTCAAACATATACAGCACTATGGTAGGCGCCACCGCGTACGTGTGGTGCGTTCGGCTGTAAGGGTGCGATCTGCTTGATCGCCTTTCGTAGGTTTCCGGCCGTCGGGCTTCCCGATTGATGGGAGGCCTTTTATCGGCTTTTGATGGTGCCTTCCCAAGGAGTGCTCACCTTGATTTTATGTACGGCTCATCCTCTTCCCATTTGATTAGTGTCCATTATCTATTGATCGCATCGTCTAGGATGTTGCACGGATAGATCGACAGTTCCATGTAGAGGTGTGAATCAACGCCCAACAATTTCATGAAAGCTCGCAAGGCGGTATCTGCAAGACAATTAGGCACAACAGTGAGCTCCCTGTTAAACCTTGACAGGTATGAGTGCAAGGTCTCCTTTGGTCCTTGTACTACGGAATATAGGTCATCAGGGTGCTTGTCAAGGTTCCTACTGCTGGAATATTGTCTTCAGAATGCTTGATGTAGTTCAGCGAATGACCCGATTCTTCCTTGAGGCAAATTCACGAACCATTGAAGGGTTGGCCCAGTCAGGCTTGATCTAAAGTTCTTACACATGCATGATTCTCGCGGTTTGGACAGGATGGACGCTGCAAACATTTTTTGCTTGTACAATGCGATGTGGGTCTCCGAATCCGTTGTTCCATTGTTGAGCGTGAACGTTGGTTGGGCAAATCATGCTGGTATTTTCACCTCAGCTATCTCCTGGGTGAAGGGTGACTCAGCAAAGCTATCCCTTGGTATAAGCTTTTCCAGCGCCGGCAGTCCTCGTACATTTGCCAAGAGCGAGTTGTACTCCTCCATCTTCTTCTCAATTTGCGCCTCCATAGCATTGAGAGCTCGTGCCATAGCCTCCGTGGCATCGTTCTGTTGGCTAAATCCATCCGTTGGATTCTCCTTTGCGGTCTCGGGAGCATCTCCAGTCCCTTGAGGGGTGCGTGGTATATTGTCCAGGGTAGTCTCAAAGCTGCCTTTCAGCTTCTGGAGACGGAGTGGCTGTGGTCCACCTGATCCGCACATCTCTTGTATTATGGGTTCCTTGGTCCCTTGTGGATAAGGCTGAGGCTTCTGCCGGAGTCCCAAATTTCCTCTTGCAGTTTGTGGTATGATCTCATGATGCCCTCGATCTTATTGTTAGACGCATCCAACTATTTCTGGAACAGTTTCTGTTGCTCCACCAACTTCGCAGCCTCTGGATCTACTGGAACCGTCACTGTCGCACCTGGAGGTTCAGTAGGCACTATGGTGCCTTGTGGAGGGGCGTTCTTTGGGGTCGTGTCCCTTTTATTCCCTTTCGTACGAGTACGCAGGAATCGACATAGAATATGGTAGGAAATAATACGAGAAAATGAGATAAAGATGATAATAAACGTAAATGATATGCGAATAACTACTAACACAAAATATAGACCGCAATTTCTTAAATGAACGAAGGTTCAAGGTGCGCAAAGCAAATCGAACAGCGTTACAGTTAAGCCAAAATTAGGGTTTACAAGAGTTGAATGTAAAATACTTGTCTGTGCGAAATGGGGTTGACTGACCCTATTTATAGATCATAGGGGAACCATTTACATGAGATAAACCTAGCTGCTAGGGTTTCATTGAATTTAGGAGTTGTTGGAGCCGCCTCCGTGAGGATAGGGATTTGGTGCAACCGCCCTCGCCTTATCAGAAACTGTCACGGCTTATCCTCAAGCTGGTCCATTCAGGGTCTCGGTCGCGCACCTTACAGGGTCTTTCAAGGTGCACGAGGTGTTTTTCTGAGGTGCCCGACCCTCCCCTGCGACTGGTCTGGCTTAGCTGCATCTCGTATATTCAAGCGTAACTTCTGGGGGTACCTTTATAAGCTTTGACTACAAGCAACACCTGCACAGCTCCTTCGGAGCTGCACAGTGATGGATTTATATACTAAATGCATTATGATTGGTATATTATGTACAAGGTCGATTGGTTAATATATTGGGAATCATAAATGTTGTATGTTCATCTCCTGTCTGAATTAACAAACATGTGTCGCAAACGCTATTATCCTCTTATCTCATCGATAGGGAGATCATACGGTGTGTAGTAGATCACGGAAAAACGTATGGATCATTTGACCTAGCGAGATATAAACAGATATCAAAGCTGAGACAGTTCTAGGATAAACTATCGGTGTAGGCTGCAGCATACGCAGTAATAAGCATCTTATCTTGGATGGCTTGGTATGCTGGTGTGGGGCACACATTGATAAGGACCAAAGTCGAGATCGATTCTTTTATTTGACATTAAAAGAATCTAGATCTCTATGGCTTGATGAGATCTTAAGCCTAAATGAAGGTACAAAAGTATACATAGATTGTGTGTAACTTTGAGTTACAGTGAAAGGCTCTAGTTGAGCTTGTATATCTGTATCTTGGGTGATAACAGTTTGTGTATGACTGTCTGGTACTGGAACTAGGTAACCACATCCAGTATAGGATGGTGACATTCCCTGAGCAGCTCAAAAGGTTCGTTATGCTAAAGTCCTGCAGATTGATTAAGTTCAAGCATAAGTGAAAAGGCTTGAGTGGAAACACTCAGGAAATAAGATGTTAATTACTTAAATGGCTTGCCAGAGCTTAAATTAATTAATGAATGTCTGTAACCTTAAATGTGGGGATATACTGAGCCCATGCAACCCGTACCTTAAAACGTGGTAGCAAATAGGTAGTACAATATTGATTCTATTGTGGAATGAATCAATATTAATTAATTAATTATATTTTGGATTGAATATGAGAACTAATTAATTGATAGGCCTTATATGCTATTTGCATTCTGAACCCTGGTCTAGCCCATGAAAACTCATGCCCAATAGAAGTCCAGTATTTTCCTATAAATAGGCCTCAGTTCTCAAATCACAACACACACCACATCATAAGATCATATGATGCAACACAGCTAACCAGTATATTAGGAGCTGTGGTGATCGACTAGATCTGAGAACGAGGAGGAAATTCTGCTTCTCAACCGGGCAAGGAATCCGAAGGGAATCTTCACCAGATATTTGGATTATAGTTGGGATACAGATCGGAAGATCAGATCAGGAGGATCGTGTTCTTTCTTCTCTCCCTCTTTGTTTTCAAAAATTATATTTTAATTTTCATAGATTTAATTCCTTAATCTGTTAGGAGTAAATCTTTGTGCGTGGGAAAAGATCGAGGATCAAATCTCTACGCATTCGTTCTTCAAGTTTCAACAATCCAGGTATTCCGCATAAACCCCCATATGCATAATCAATAGGAGCATGCTAGGATTAATCATAAGCATAGCAAATTATTTTTGATATTCCAATTATTGATCTTGGCAAACGGATTAATGATTCAGTTTACAAATCCCTTCACCTGCTCTCAGCTTCACGCCTTGTTCTTAGGCTGGGAACAAGGTGTTTTCCTGGTCAAATCGGGTCGGGGTAGGTCCGTTTAGGCCACGACCCCAACACTTGGGATTTCAAGTTCTTCAATCCAATAAATGAATTTTTATTAATCATAAGAAACAGACTAGGGACCTGATCAACAAGTTTTGCCCTGAGAAGACGAAGCCACTGCAGATTCTGATGAGCTCAAGTGCCCAAAATTACCTTGGATACATAAGGAGAATCGGTCAATCCTAGCATTTACAGAGGCATAATTGGATCACTTCTATACTTGACAGCCAGCAGACCCGATATTTCTTATGCTGGTGGAGTGTGCGCTAGATTTCAAGCTGACCCAAAGAAACCGCACATGGAGGCTGTTAGGAGAATCGTTAAATACTTGAAGGGAATTGATTCTTTGGAATTTGATACCCACAATGTGATGAGCTTACGCTTAATGGGTATTTGAATTCAGACTTTGGAGGATATCGAATTGATCACAAAAACACGAGTGGTACTTGCTAGTTTTTAGGACGCAAACTGATCAGTTGGTTCAGTAAAAAAACAACACTCAGTTGTAACATCCACAAGTGAAGCTGAATATGTTGCCGGTGCCAGTTGTTGTGCAAAATTTCAATGGACCAAACAACAATTGATGGACTATGATGTCAGCTCGAGTTGTGTCTATATTTCTTGCGACAACAACAGTGCTATGTGTATAACTAAGAATCCAGTTCATCATTCCAGAACAAAACACATAGACATCTGACATCACTTTATTTGTGATCATGTCGAGAAGAAGGATATTAGTGTTGAGTGTATCCGAACTGAAGATCAACTTACCGACATCTTCACCAAGCCTCTCCCAGAAGCAAGGTTCAAGGAACTAGGTATCATACTCGGTCTTTTAGAGTTTGATGAAATTTCAGAGTGTGAAGAACGAGTCCAAGTTCTCATATATCCTTTCTAAGCCTTAAAGAATCTTGGGTTTTCTAGGAGAAGCAGAATAAAACTAATTCCTAGCTCTCAAATTTCGTAAGCATTAAATTTTAAGCTCACGAGTTTCTTTTTTTGATCGAATTAGTTTCCAATCGTGATTCTAAAAAAAACTAATCGGAGATGTACCAAAATAAAATTGAGTCCAAGCTCTCAATTTTATGAAGTTTGAGACTAACAATCAAAGGTTCTCGGACTTGCACTAACAATCCAAAGTCACAAAAGTTCTCAAACTTGCCCAACCAGCCCCGAAGTAGCACAAGTTTGAAAGTTGTAGACCAATGTTTAGGCGGGAAAGTTGAATTGTTGTAGCTTATGCAACAAACCATCATTTAATGCGTATAGTCAAAGGTCGAATGAGAGAGCTCCACGTCATCAACCCAACGACTAGATGTCATAGGTCAGAAATCTCAACCGTCAAAACAATCATTGACCGTTGATCAACACGTCTCTAAATCAATTTGGATCGTTCATTTCGCATTTACAGGTCATTCATTTGAACAAATAGCGTCCATTCCTCTGCGAAAAAACTCTATTGCATCTCGATTCTCTTAAGAATTTATTTTTCTTGTACATTTTTTGCAAAAATATTCTTTGGATTTTCTTCAATCACTGACAATAATGGCAGAATCATCCAACCCCATTCCAGTTTCCGAAGTCATGACAAATTTTCCTGAGCATGAACTGTCATTCACAGGGATCTACCAAGCTAACAACATCAGTACATCAATCCCTTATGCAAAACTTGTAAATATTGCCAGAAACAAGGAGCAACGATCAAAACTGACTTTTGCGCAACAGAGGGCAGTGCAAGTTCAGAAGGAGAAGATTCTTTATCTTTATTTGGTAAAAAAGCATTATGACTCAAAGATGTTACATATTCTGAAGATAGAATGTATTTTAAGGTACCTCACCAACAAACCAGATATATTTCACCCAGACATGGTTGTTGAGTTATATGCTCGTGATGTAGTTTCTTCGAATGAGTCTCATTTTATAACATGCATTTTTGGACAAAGGATTTTAGTTAATCCAACGTTATTGGCCAATGTTTATTTTCTGCAAAATGAAGGCCCCCGTGTGGCAACTTATCTGGAGAGCGATAGAACAACCATGAAGAATCACTATGGTAGAAGGTAGATTTAAAATCCGAATGGAAATCAGGAACTCCCAATTCCCAACTAGATGATTTCTATAAATTGATATGTGACATATCAGTCCGCATGCGAGGCTGGGTCTCACTCAGAGCTCAGTTTGAAGAAATATTTCATGATGATGGCCATAGACGATGTCATCAAAATAAATTGGTCAGAATTTTAGTTAAGGAGATTGTTTGAAAATGTGAAGAGGAATATTAAGATGAAGACAACGCACATCTTCCCATCTACTGTCAGTTTTGGATTGAAGACCATTCATCTATTAGAAGCACTCATGCCCATAGATAAATTTGATATGTGCGAATAATTACTTGGAACTGGTTACATTTTTGTCACCCATGCCAAATAAAAGCCAGCGAACTACAAGATACCTCGATATCTCACATGTAGACAAAATGTAGATCCAGAGGAACCAGTTTCAGAAGATGAGATCCTAAAGGGTGTTGAAGGCACCCCAGTACCGGTTTTTGCCCGACCCCTCAGAGACGAGCAGAGAGAGGAACTCAACAGAAAACCGAGCTGGAGAAGTGCTTCAAGGAAATGGAGGAGTGCATTCCTCCTAGCACTCAAATTGAGGTAGTCCCTTCTACCGCACAACTGGTTGAAGAGGTCTCCCAACCAGTTTCCAAGAAGAAGAAAAAGAAGCTCTCGAAGAAAAGGCAAACTGAAGGAACAAGTTTAGCCGGAGGTGATGCTTTTCAAGGCCATTCAATTCAAGTTCAAATCCCAGTCTTGGGTAGCCATGAGGAGCAAGTTGCTAAGATGTAGAGAAAAAGAAAAAAAACTCCGGCCAAACTGGAAGAAAAAGCCAAGAGGAAAGGAAGGAAGAAGGCCAGGATGGAGGCTAAGAATAACAAAAAGAGAGCCCGAAGGAAGGCTGATCAAGCAGCCCGGGAAGCCAAATTTAGGCCACAGATGAGGCATTTGAAAGAATCAAGGCTGAGGCTGAAGCTAAGAAGCAAGAGATGACTGAAATCCTAGCCCATTCAATCAAGGGTAAGACCAAGGCTACTGAAGCTGAAGCTATTGCAACACTTCTTTTAGACATCCGGGATAGATCCAAGCTGACAATCAGAGATCCAGCTCAGGCATCACCTACCGGCTTGCTAGACATCATGCCTGAAGAAGCCTTCAATCGACTGTTGGATGAAGCCGATCAGCAGGTAGTTGATGTGATTGTCCTGTTAGATATAGATGAAGTACAGCTGGCAGCAGCGCATGGGGAAGCTGACTAGGCTCATGCTGATGATGTTGTCTGGGCAACCACCCCTGAAAAACTTGCAAAATGAGAGAGGACAACATTAGTGTCTACTGCGCAAGGGGATGCATGTACTTCTCGAGTAGCTCAAAATCTCCTAAACAAGTTTGATTGTGCTATATAAGAAGAAGCTAGCACATCCGCTGATTGAGAAGCAGACATCTCTGATGAAAATGAGGGTGAGAGGAGAAGATCCCTAAAACCGGAGAAGAAAGGATAACCAGATTGAAAAATAGACATCCTTGGGACACTAGAATGAAAACTGACTCAAGGACTCCCTTTGAACACACTATGTTCATAATCCCGCTGGTTGGACTCCCACATCCAAAATTTTCAGCCATTAGGATCTAAAAGTGGTGCACCTATCTTTGATTGGGCTGACGTTCTCACCAACATGTGGAGAAGATGGTAGATCGTGAGATTTACAAAACTTATTGTAAAATCTTGGTCAACGATCCACATGATTCAGAGGTTTTGTTGGAGGAGTTTAGAAGATAGAGGATATTCAGTTTCTACTCCCACGAGCTAAGTCACGAAGAGCGCGACATCCTAAAAGCTTAACTAGGACTCACATATTGGTGTTCAGAAGAAGTATGGGCTGATGAGTGAATTAGACGAACACAACATAGATCCAAACAATTGATAGTTAAACAAGTGAAGAAGAGGCTGAGAGCAATCAAAGCCCACATACTAAAGTCTGGTACAGACGATCTCCCTCCCTTGAAGAAGAAGTCAAAGAAGTCAGTTCAGCCTGAGGATCGAATGCTCCAACTTGTACCAACTCAAACTGGATATGAGTTGATTTATAATTTCACTTTGCTGAAACTAAACATCCAGGTCCTTTCCCCAATGACTCCCCCACCTTGTCTTTATCAGAGAATGGCCGCAGATGCTATCATGAACCAAAGGGAACTGGAGCACATGGAAGAAGAAGATAAGGCTGCCTGTGCCCATCAAGAAGATGAATATAGATGGAAGTGGACCATTCCTGCTGGCCCTCTAGTGAATATAAATTTGGCGGAACCTACAATCGAGGAGCCAGATGATCAAGCAACTCCAACAACTTCCATCAGTCCACCTGAATCAGCTCTGGATGAAGAGTGCCTACTTGCGAAAATCAAAGAATTTATGCAGATCAAGTGAGATGTTAGGTGGAAATATCTAAGAAAGAGCTAAGCAATACAATAGACGAGAAACTCAACACAATGACCTCAACGATCACTTCCTTTTAGGATGTGCTCAAAGAGAAGGAAGAGTTGAGGAGAAAACAAGATGGGGAGCAAAGGGTTTATGAAGAAGAAAGGCAAAAGGCCGAAGAAGAGAGACTAAGGCTAGAAGGTGAGGAGAAAAAGAAGAGGGAGGAGCATGAAGAAACTGAGATGCAGAGGCGAGAGGCTAAGATGACAAGACTGATGACCCTAGCCACCTCTATTGAAGCTATTGTCAAACTCGCGGCTGGCTCCTCCGGGACTAAATGAAGATATTATCTCAAAAGCTCAAACTCAAGCTTGCTAATTCTTGTTGTGATAACTTTGATATTTTGTATAGACTCCTAGTAGTTTTTTTGTACTTGTAATGAATACATCATGAATGGAAAACTGACTGTGTTGATGACAAAAGCTTTTTGTCCAACCTAGAGTCATTTCTTAGCTGAACAGACCCTAGTGTAATCAGCATGATTGTGAGTGTTTCTCACAATGTTTTTGTACTTGTGCTCTTACACATATAATTTTTTTGCTCTGATCTTATATTTGAATCAATATCGAGGAATATATCTCCCAGTTTAAAGGGGAACATCTTAAGTAGAGCAGGTTGTGCCTAAGTAGTTGATTTTCTTGAGTTTGGAGCTTGATAGTTTTATCTTTGTGAAACTCGGAAAATCAGTCGCTCCTCATTGACCGACTTAGATAGTTAATAGATAGATAGATGGATAGATGGCTTTATCTTTATTTTTGTTTTGGTGGGTCAAAACCAATCTAGAGAGTCTCTAGATTAGCCATAGTTCTTTTTAATCATAAATGTATAGTCCTTTAAGGTCTTTTATTTGAGTTATAATTGGAGTTGATCGGAGACAAATTGAAGCATCAGTCTGTGGATGCGCGCAAAGGACTCAAACAAACTAAAGATCAATATGGAACTGATCAGTCTGAAGATGAGTATGGAACTGGTCAATCTAAAACTGATCAGCTTGGAACTGTCGATTGCACCAGACCACTCCCCGCCCTCGGTCAATCTCGCATCGACTTTTTGTTTACTTTTTTTTCTTACATTAGTCTATAGCAGTATAAAGAATGTACATAAATTGAAGTTTAAATTACTTATTTGTTTGTTGTGTGCTCAAATGGAAAAAAATGATAACCTCAAATATTGAATGTGTCCTACATTTATTTCGGATGTTGGGTACATATTCGTTAAGTTTTATTTTGTTAAAATGCTTGATTGTTCAAAATAAGTGAAAAAATTATAAAAATAGTTCAATTATTTAAAACTGTCTAGGCCCCGCCTACTCCCCAACTAGACCGCCTAGGCGCTAGGCCCCCTTCGGCACCCAAAATCTGGCTAGCGAGTTTTACAACATTGGCTACACCAGTCCAGTATTCACTAGAGGCACCTCTCTTAAAAATGAGGCCCGACTACGAAAGGTACATGCTTGGGACCTTAACTGCCAATTTATGCTTAACAAAACCTCCAAGACATTGGAGCGATTATGCTTATTACTTCGGACCTCTGAGCGATTGTGGAAGACATCTATCAAGTCCCCTACCTACTGCCCTCTACTATCTATCTTACAACATACATAATCATGACTTTGTACCGTCATTTTTTCACAAACAGAATGCTCCAACCCAATGTCTCCGGCAAAGTATCCTCAAACTGAACAACTGTTATAAAATACGATCTAGCCTAAGCGCTAGACACCCGTTAAGCTTCCCAAAAACTCATATATGACTGCATTATAGGGTTTTAAAGTTATATGATGTCTAGAGGGCGCCTAAATGGCTACGCATCTTAGGCGACACTATTAGGTGGGTTGTGCGAATCTTTTGTATGGACTAGGTGAGGCTGGACGTTAAATTTAAAAATATTAATACAAAATATTAAAACATAAATAAAAAATAGTATATAAAATAATAGGTTGATTTTTTTTTTTTTCACTTTTTCTCTTCTCTTAGTTCCGCCATCCTCGACTCTTTCCTCTTGTTGAATATGAGGATTGCTAGAATATTTGTAATCTATTTTGACATTATCATTTTTTTATATATATAATTTAAACTTTAAAATATTGAAATATTTGTAGTTCTATTTGGATATTGTCTTGTAATTGTTTAGGATATTTGAACTTTGAAAATAATTTTGCTATAATATAAAATATAAAATTATTTTGACCACATAAATGCTCCATACAAATTACCTAGGCCTCGCGTAGTGCTTATACATTAAACCATATATGACGGTCTGACTAACGTCTAATACATTCTACAATCTTGGTCTGAACCAACAGTATCATGATGATAGAAGGGCGCAAAGCGAAAGAGGTAGATATATATGCCCCTTTTTCGGAGAAAAAAGAAAAAGAGTCAGTTAGGAGAAAAATGATGAACAATTAGAAGAAAGAGAGGACTTTTTTATTTTCATCTTCTTCATCTTTCCCTTACACTGTAATGTGTAATATTCCATCCCAATAATCAAGACTATTCTCGAGGACCTAGACACACCCAATGTTGAACCTTGTTAACTTGTATGTGACACCCAACTTTCTTGTTACTCATATTTCGCCCATTCAATCAATAACTTTCATTGATGATGTTCGAAAATTTCTAAGAAATTTCCTTATTTTATATTGTTTTGGCGGGTCAAAACATGGAAAAGCCATCTTAGTTTGTCTCTAGATAAGTTTCAGTACGGTCTAAATGTAAAGTCTTGTATAAGCCTTTTATCGAGTTGTAAACTGGAGCTGATCTGAAGACCAAACTGACGAGTCAGTCTGGGAGCGCAAGACTCGAATAGACTAAGGTTTGAACCGAACTTACAAGTCTGGTATCATGAGTCTGGACTAATAAGTTTTGACTGCACTAAGTACGAGACTAGCCAGTATGATCTTATTAGTCTAGGTTACCGAACTTACCAGTATGGGACCAAGCGTAAACTGAATGATGACATCACCAAGCATGGACTAGCAAGTATGGCGACGTAAGTATGAATTTCCAAATTCCAGTCTCGACGCAAAGAGACAAAGCGAATGTCCAGAGGAACGTAAAGACAAGAATAGACTTTAAGGATTGAAGATTCCTTAAAGTCTGCAAGATCAAGACCCCAGTCTTGATACCTCAGACTTACCAGTTCAAGATTTTTCAGACTGACACACGAACTTTCAGACAAAAAGTGGAACAATCACTGTCCATGTCAGAAAAAACGGAGCAGGTACTAAATCTCTGAAAAAGCACCACCTACCCGCCGTTTACAGCAGTAAACAAAGACTTCTGATTGGACAACCTCCAATTTGTCTCTAATGGATAATAAATTCAAACCTTGAATCTTTCGGCTATAAATACCGAAAGAATTTATCTAAAGAAATTGACTTAACCTAAGATTCAACTTGCGGACTTGCTGAAATGCTACCATATTTCCAACTCAAAGTTAGAGATTGTGAAAGCTTTCCGTTTGTCACTTCTGTTAATACGAAACTCAGAACTTTCACGTTCTTAAGTTATTTCTTGGTAATCTTTCTTTCCAAGAAAGATTACAACAGGCAAGTACGCTCTGTACTTTGACTCTTACGGGCTTATTACCGCCAACTTCGAGGAGGTTGTGTGGTGTGCTACACTCGAAGGAGCTGCAAAGAGAAGGACGAGCAAGGACCAGGTGAGTGAGCTTGTAGATCGGTGGACGAGGCATTAAATGAAAAACGATAGATCGTAGGACCACCTGTATAATCCTAATCTTAGTGGATTTCCAAACATTGAGTCTGAAGAGTGGACCTTTGTAGGGATTTATCTGTGAACCGAATCACAAAATTCAAATAAGCCGGATCGATTTATGGTTTATTTTTCACAATGCCAATTCACAAACCCTAGCATGCTCCTATGAATTTAATGCGTGGATAATAGAGATTACCTTAATTCCTTAGTCTCAATACCGATCTTTCGTGTTTGAATTCCAATACTTGAATCAACCACGTGAATTAATTAAATCTACGGAAACTGAAATTAGATGGATTCTAATTTCAAGATTTAATTAAAGAAAACAAGAAAGAGGAATAATTTGTTCTCCAGATAAGATCTTCAGGGCTGTATCCCAATGCTGTTCAGATCTGCTACTGGTGAGGATTCCACAAATCTGTAGTTGTGCAAGCCAGAATCGAAATTCTCCTCCCTCTGCACAGAAGCCGCCGCCCACTCACTCTCTCTCTAGGTTTTCACTTATTTGAATTGTGTTGCAACTTGTGGTGGAGAGCTTTACATTTATAGACCTAGGGTTTTAACCCTAATGGGCTGCTAGGCTCAATTCAGCATATATATTTTGGGCCAGACCTGGGACCTAATGCAAATAAAAAAGTGGGCCTATAAATTAATTAATTCCCATATCCACAACCCAGGACACAATTAATTAATTAATATTAATTCTTTTTCACCACATAATTAATACTGACCTACCCTTTTATTACCACGTTATGAGAACGGGCTGCATTTATTGTGAATCCCCATATTTAAGGTTACCGGACATTCATTAATTAATTGGAGCTTCTGACAAGCTCTATCTACAATTAATTAATATCTTATTATTCCTGAGCAGTACCACTGAAACCTTATCACTCGGGCCTGAACTTTATCAGTCTGCAAGACTTTGGCACGATGAATGTTATTGAGCTCCTCAGGGAATGTCCCCATCCTATTACTTGGATATAGTTAGCTAAACCCAGTCTTAAGCAGTACTACACGAACTGCTGTTACCCAAGATGCGGATATACGAGCACGTTACTTAGGCTCTCCACCATTGCAAATCAAAGCAACAGTCTATCCGTGCAAGCCCCTGAACCTTCGTTAGGGTTTGGACTCAATCAAGAACGAGATCTTATATTCGTTGTTGTCAGACAGTCGAACACATCTCACTGCGGTCCATCAATACGCCACACTTGCGCACCAGCATGTCAAGTAACCAAGACAGACTACTTATTCCGACAATGTCACAGCCATCCGGACAGACGTATCCTCATACGTTGTCTCGACTGTGATTAATTTTATGTCTCACTAGGTCAAGTGATCATATTGTCTTCTGCGATCTACTACACGCCGTATGATCGTCCCTATCGGTGAGACAAGAGGATACCATTGTTACATACATGTAAGATTGTTTGACAGATAGGAGAAATAAATCGTTGTATACTCATTGTAATAAATGCTTTCTGTATACAAAACCCATCAACCTTTAGAATCCAAACCACTATAACCTTCGTCTTATTTATTGCTTTAATTCTTGTCAGCTTACCCTTATTTCAAACTCAACACTCAAGTGTTATAGTATACACTGAAAGCTGACATTAAGTTTACTTGGACCTAAGTACTGAACTTAGATTTGTCAAAACCAAACTCTAATGTCATTATCAGTTTGGACAAGTGCAAGCTTATCATAAACAAATTATATATATTCCGCTATACAACTTAAATTTACTCTGATAAAACCGGGACTAACAGATGAGCTATTCCATCTAAAGTGATAATTTCCTTGAACAAATCTTAAATTTATTGTTGAGATTTCGAATCTTCCAAGCAAATTTAATAAGATATTGCACTGTTTATACAATCATATAAACTCTATTAATGACCTTATCGACATATCCATAGATTATCACACATTTTGTACTCACAATTGAAGGTTGATAAATTATTGTATGTAATCAAATACTTAACGAAAGAGTATATAAGAAACAAGTGTCATCTGAAATTGACTTCACTGTTC
>JAPKLW010007581.1:0-12829 GCA_026898455.1 Plectranthus barbatus | reverse complement strand
AAGGCTGCTCTCAATGCCCTTGTAAGAAGTCAAAGACATCACTCTGATAGGTCTGGACTTGGATGCGAATCATCAAAAAGAATGCCAAAACTCAATGGTAATTCTTTTAAAAAGAATCCAATTTTGTTTGTAACTGCTGGATATAGCTCTACTGAAAAAGGTAAAGGAGCAATGTCTGCTGAAACTATGTGTGCTGAACCATCAGCTAAACCGAAGAATAAACCTCAGCAGAATGTGCCCGTTGGAGCTCAGCAGAGGTCTACATCAAAGACAGCCAATAGTTCATCTGCTGGATCTCAGCAGAGGACAGAGTTTGCTAGGCCTTTATCCAATGGACCTCAGCAGAGGATCCCAAGGACAAATGTTGGACGCAACTCTAAGCCTCAGCAGAAGAATCAAGTGATGAATAATAGGCAAGTATTTGATAGACTTCAGCTGAGAAATCCTAGAGCATACGCTAAATCCTACTTAACCAACTCAAGGAGTACTGAGCGTTCTAATCTCAACGCAAGGATAGTACATCCTAATTTTCATCAGAGAAGGCCTGCACAGTACAATGCTGTGAGACTCAACTACCCGCAGTATACATCGCATAGAAGAAATGTCTATGCAAAGCCTGAGCCCGTTACACATTCTATTTCAAGGGCAAGGACGGCTAAATATGTTCATTCACCTAGAAATAGAAATTTTATGCCAAAGGTCAAGAAAGTGGTCAATAGTGAAACCAAGACAAAAGTCTTAAAAATCACTAAGATGTGGGTTCCGAAAGGAACTATGCTTCACGCTAATCCTGCAGGACCCGACACTAAACGGGTACCTAAATTTACTTAATTCGCTTGCAGGAACAGGACTCCATAGCTACGGGAACGTGCATATCCAATGAATGGGTCCTGGACAGCGGTTGCTCTGCTCATATGACCGGGAACGAAGAATTGTTCTCAGACATAAGAAGATTATTCAACGGTCCAAAGGTCAAGTTCGGAGACAACAGTGAAGGAGAAGTTATTGGACGCGGCTGCATTGAAAGGAACGGATTAAGAATCATCAACGTAGCACTCGTCTCCAACCTGAAGCATAATCTACTCAACATAAGTCAACTTTGTGAAAATGGGTATATCGTATCCTTTAAAAATACTGGTTGTGCTATTGCTGATGCTATTTCAGGAGAAGTAAAACTACGCGGCATCCGCAAAGGTGGATTATATATAGTCGATTGGCAAAGCGGTCAACAACATTCCTGCTTTTTAGCTCTCAATAAGGAGGAAACAACATGGCTATGGCATAAGAGGTTCAATCATTTAAATTTCAAAACTATTAACCATCTTGCCAAAAATAAGCTTGTTATAGGTCTACCAAATGAGACCTTCCGCAAAGAAGGAGTATGCAAATCTTGTCAACAAGGAAAACAGACCAAATCATCCTTCAAAACAAATCCTGAAAAGGAGACATCACAAAGGGTTCTGGAATTGCTTCATATGGATCTTTTTGGTCCAGTCACACCACCCACTGTAAGTAAACGTCTATATACACTAGTGGTGGTTGATGATTTCTCCAGGTACACATGGGTACGCCTACTAAAGACAAAGGACGAAGTGAAGCTTATTCTGCCAGAATTGATTCTCAAGGAGCAGAACAGTAAAGAAGTTACTGTAAAGCGAATTCGATCTGACAATGGAACAGAATTCTGTAATGGAGTGCTGATGGATTTATGTGCTGAAGCTGGAATATCACATGAAAAATCTACAGCAAGGACTCCTCAACAGAATGGTTTAGCAGAAAGGAGGAATCGGACGCTGAAGGAAGCCGTTCGCTCAATGTTAGCAGACTCCAAACTTCCTGCTAAATACTGGGGTGAAGCAGTCATGACGGCCTGCTACACACAGAATAGGAGTGCTGTCACAAGCAGATTCAACAAGACTTCCTATGAAGTGTACCACGGTCGTAAGCCTTCCATAACTCATCTACGTGCTTTTGGTTCTACATGTTATATTCACAATAACGGTAAATCCAAACTTAATACCTTTTCACCTAAATCTGACGAGGGTGTACTCCTTGGCTATGGACATCCCACTCATAAACGTTATAGGGTATTAAATAAGATTACCGGCATTGTGGAAATAACATGCAATGTTATTTTTTATGAGTCTACCTTAGTGCGCAGTGAAAATAAAGGAGAAAAGATTAGCAATCATGAGACTAATGATGTCAATGATCAAACACTTCTAAATTCTTTTGAGAATATGAGTATTGATCCGACTAAGTCTATGAATGACTGCAATCCAAACGAGACGCACGCAGCAGGGGACCAAACTGCTGACCAGGCCAGTGATGCTAGTGATCATGCTGAGGCCAAACCTACAAACATCGTAACCAAATCAACTATCCTAGAAGTGATTGACGATGAAGAGGAAGAAACCACCAAGGACATTCCCACCAGGAAAGGAACAGAAACTCATGAAGATCTTGGCAGAGGCGCTACTGAGGATCCACCTGCTAAAGAGGGTGCTGACGAAGTTCATGTGGAAGATGGTGCTGTAGGCGCCGCTGAGATTCCAGTTGTCGAAGACACTGCTGAAGAAGACCCTGTTCCAGGAAATCCTATTGAAGACATCCCAGCGGAAGTTAATCCAGATGATGAACATAAGGAGGATACTGTGGAGAATAATGTACAAGACAATGGGCTCGCAAGGGAAGAAAATATGGTCAAAACTGTCAGACCGACATGGTTGCGTGCTCACCCTCCTGAAGATATCATAGGCAATATCAATGATCCTATGATGACAAGACAAGGCAACGCTATGTTAGCATGTTATATCTCCAGTGAAGAACCCAGAAAGGTCGAAGATGCTCTACTAGATCCGGATTGGGTGAATGCTATGCATGAAGAACTAGCTGAATTCAAGCGAAACAATGTGTGGGAGCTAGTAGACAGACCCGAACATCAAAGCGTTATTGGTACGAAATGGGTATTCAAAAACAAGAAAGATGAGTCTGGCACGGTTGTGAGAAATAAGGCGAGACTTGTAGCTAAAGGGTACAGGCAATGCGAAGGAATAGATTACGATGAAACATTTGCTCCGGTGGCAAGACTGGAGGCCATTCGTTTATTCCTAGAGTACGCAGCACATCATGAGTTCGACGTAATGCAGATGGACGTGAAAAGTGCCTTCCTAAATGGTGAACTGAAGGAAGAAGTCTATGCCGAGCAACCACCAGGGTTCGAACACGGCAATCAAGTATACAGACTTAAAAAGGCTCTCTATGGATTGAAACAAGCACCGAGAGCTTGGTATGGAACTCTTTCAAAATTCCTGTTGAAGAATGGTTTTCAGAAAGGGAAAATTGATCAAACCCTTTTTCGCATTGAAGACCAAGGAGACATTTTGCTGGTACAAATATACGTAGATGACATCATCTTTGGGTCTAGAAATCAAGAGTTATGTGATAAGTTCTCAAAGCTCATGACCAGCAACTTCCAGATGAGTATGATGGGAAAGATGTCCTACTTTCTTGGATTACAGGTTCAACAATCCAGAGAAGGGATTTTCATTCATCAGAAGAAGTATACTCGCGATTTGATTGCGAAATACTGCCCCAAGAAGACAAAGAGTTTACGGATTCCAATAAGTACGACATGTATTGCCGCACTTGAAAGAGAAGAAGGGGATGTGAATCCTACTCTTTACAGAGGAATTATAGGCTCACTCTTGTATCTCACCGCCAGCAGACCTGATATATCTTATGCCGTCGGATTATGTGCTAGATATCAAGCCAATCCTAAGAAGGCTCATCTAGACACTGCTAAACGAATTGTTCGTTATTTGAAGTGCACAGAAGGTCTCGGAATTTGGTATCCTAGAGAAGACAGTCTTGCTCTAAGTGGATACTCGGATTCTGACTTTGGAGGATGCAAGATCGACAGGAAAAGCACGAGTGGTACATGTCAATTTTTGGGACATAAGCTCATTAGCTGGTTCAGCAAAAAACAACACTCTGTTGCTACATCTACCACTGAAGCAGAGTATGTGGCTGCTGCTAGCTGTTGTTCGCAAATTCTGTGGATAAGGCAACAATTACAAGATTATGGAATCTCTCCTGAATGTGTGCCTATCTACTGCGACAACAATAGTGCTATGTGTATTACAAAAAATCCTGTTCATCACTCTCGGACCAAGCATATCGATATTCGTCACCACTTTATACGAGATCATCAGGAGAAGGGAGACATTGATGTTCGCTATATATGCACTGAAGATCAGATAGCAGACATCTTTACAAAACCACTTCCAGAAACCAGATTTAAAGAGTTATGCTTGAAATTGGGATTAATGGAGTTAGAAGCTGACGTGGATGAATGAGTCCTAGCTCTCATTCTTTCTATAAGGTTATTCTTGAGAATTGGTTGGTTATTATCATATTCTGGAGTGCTATCTCTTCGATTTGTTGAAAATATCTCGACGTTATGCAAATGAGAAGGAATTCAAAGCTAGCATATCCATTCTTCAGAAAGACAACAGACATCAAACTATTACAAGGAAATAGCAGATATCTCATCAACTACAACATATGTGTTTTCAAATCTAACAAAGAGTCATGTGAAGATCAAAAGGAAGGAAGCTCAGAGCACCCTTCAACCACAGTTCGGAAAATGAGCCCTCAAGGGATAGAAGTCAAATCCCATCAAAGGGATACCTTCCGAAGCAAGATGAGGGAATGACTGCTCAAGCAACCAACTTAGCTGCATGGCAGTTGGCAGAGGAACATGAGGAAAAAGATCAACACATCTCTTCACTCCATCGAAGAAGAATTCAGCCCAGTCAACCTCTGCCCGGTCATCAATAGCCATCATGGCCCTCCAGATCCTTGGACTGAATACAAAATTTTCAGCGGGAACGCCAAAGGTGACATTGCTAACAATGTCAAAGATGACCCTGTACTCCTCCTTCAAATGCAAACACGATGGAGTTGGTGAAAAGCCAAAGCTATCAGACTGCCTCCACTCATTCCAGTAGCTGAACTCTGGAGCAGTCAAATGGTAAAAGACATCCATGACACGAACAGGACCCCGAGGAAGGCCAAACTTCTGAGAGAACAAGGCCGGAGTCCAGCAAATCATTTCATCGTCAAAGCAACTCCAAATAGCATTATCTTCGATTCTACTCCTAAAGATAACCCTTTGAAGAGCCTGTTTCTGATAACGAGTCGGCATCGTAGTCAGAAACTGAGTCAGGCAACTCTCATTGAGAGCTTCCATAACGAAGTTGGGAACTCGACAGTTGGTACCATATTCGAAATACAACCCCGATTCATGAAGAATTTGGTTGCGAGTGACTTGCAGATCACTAGGAGCAATGGTGACACGATACATGTTGAAGTTAGCAAAGAAGGAAATGCTATGCAAGGTGGAATGAAGAAGATGAAGTTACAGCATACAAGTGCGTTATTATTTATAGAAAGATCAAGGCTCTATCCAAAATGGAACACTCTCCCAAAAATGTCCTGTCAAATGAATTCAAATTCAGATGAGCAGAAGTCGAGGAATCTCGACAAAGGGGGAAGCGCCACCTGTATTGATAAGGTTACTTACGGCAAATCGACCTACCTGGATATTCTGGCGCTCTATTCCACGAATGCTTAAAGATGATAACAAAGGATGGCACAAATCTTTTGACTAAGACAGACATCTACCGCCTTAAATTATGACACTCGATGACTATGTGTGGAAAATGGTAGCTTATACCAGACACAGAACAAGTTGCTGAGACACTAATGCAAGCACAGCAGAGACGCAGTATCAAATGAGATATTACTATATCTCTGTTTCTTGAATTTCTTGAAGATGCTGTTAACCATTCTTGGTTAGGATGATTATATCTACAGAAGAATATTCATCATATTTATCTGCCAATTTTGAGAATGCTGAGCAGAAAAGTGTTTGACGACTCAGATAACACATGTCACAAAACAGAAGAAAGCTGTGGAGACTTCATACATCTTTTCATTTATCAACAAGATGTCATTACAAGAAACAAGAGAGAATTGAAGACAACATTTTATTCACTACTCTAGGAGGAAGAAGGCCTGAACGGGAAGAAGTCCGCGTTTACAAGATTCGTTGGCCCTTCTGCTATCTGTGGGAAACTCTGCTCTAACAGCCAACTAAGTTGCATTCCATTGAGCAAAGGCACGGCCGGATAATACTCGACGCAGTCTCGGACGCTATTGTAGATGTATTTCGCCCAGTCTACATCTGCTCCATCGTCAATGGCCATCATGATTTGCCACGTCTCTTTTGAAAAGAAAGTGACATCACGGTCCTCCCCCATCAACATATTATTGGCTACTCGGAAGAGCACCCAATAAGGGAAGCGCAAATCGTATGCTGAGACGGACAAAGAAAATTCAGACGAAGGCATTCGTCTCCATCTCTGCCATGCGGACCATTCAGGAGAAATGTCCGTCACACGGTGGTCGAAGACAGACCCAGGACCTCTGGGAAGGCCAAATCGACGAGAGAAGACGTCCGGTGACCAGTAGATGAGTTTGTCGCGGAAGCGACCGTAAATGCCATCCCCCTCCACAGAGCAATCGTCGATGAATTCCCGAAGAATATCATCTTGGAAACGTCTGGGAGTAGAGGTAACAAATTGAGCCAATCCACTACGACTCAACTTTGACATTACCAACTCTACAACATCTGGACTGTTGTCATACAAAGAATTCAAACCAGCCTCATGAAGAATCTGGTTTCGGCGCAATTCAAGAGATTGACCTGGTGAATCCATCTTTTTTCTTGAAAAGTTTGTTTTGAAGAAAGGGCTGGTGTGATAACAAGGATACTCTCAATCAGGGTATTTATAAAGGGAAAATCTTAACTCTTCTCGTCAGAATGGATCAGATTCAAATTACCAAAGTTATTAATCATCTGTCACTCGACGAATAGGAAGACGCCACGATAGATCGGTCAAAATGATTCTTGGAATACGCAATCGACGGTTGGAGAAATATACTTTGAAAATCGTCGTTTCATTTGCTAGAGTTGAAGTCTCTGCTAGAGACAAGGCCTCTGCTAGCGAATGATATCTCTGCTAGAGTTGAAGTCTCTGCTAGAGACAAGGCCTCTGCTAGCAAATGCGATCTTTGCCAGAGCTGAAAATCTTTGCTAGAGTTACAATCTCTGCTAGCGAATACAATCTCTGCTAGCGAATACAATCTCTGCTAGCGCATAGAATCTCTGCTAATGAATAAAGTCTATGCTAACGAATAAGATTTTCTGCTAGACTTGATATTTCTGCTAAAGGAAGGTCACTCTGCTACAAGCAATATTGGATGACGAAGAGCTCTGCTAATATAGAATCTGCTACGTTTGTGGAAGCATATCTATCTTTGCTACCAATAGTTGATTTGTTTTTATCTTAGCAGAAACATAATCAGCAGTTCTAATACACGGTTGATTATAGCGGCAACTATCAAGAAGATGATCGACATTGTATGCAAGTATATAGGTTTGACTACATTAAAAACGACATCATCTTATATACATCGTCAAAAGGATTACAACAGAAGTTTCAATCAAAGGGCGAGATAGGTACAAAGGGATAAAAGTCTATTCCTCGAAGATTCGAGGGACCCAAAGTGAGATCAGTGAATCTCTGTTCTAGGAGCCAACTCAGAGGCATCCCGTAGGGAAGGTGAAGTCGAGGGAACTGCAGAACACTCTGCCGCACTCTTTGGAAGATGAACGCCGCCCAATCAACTTGTGCTCGATCATCTATTGCCATCATGACTTTCCAGACTTCACGGGAGAAGATCATGTCATCTGGATTCACTCCCACGATCATTCAACAAACTATCTCGAAGAGGACTTGGTAGCGAGGGCGCAGTCCATATGCTGAAGGAGTAGGCGAGAAGTCCAGATCATCGGAACGCCTCCACCTCATCCATGAAGACCATTTTGGAGCAATTTCATCACTGCGGTAATCCATCACAGAATTAGGACCCCTCGATAAGCCAAACTCAGAAGCAAAAGTATCCACAGTCCATATCACCAAATGATTCCTGAAGACACCTACGATGGAGTCTCCAATGGGCAGACTCTGTCTGAAGAAGAACTAAAGATGTTCTCTTTGAAACGCATGAGGCGTCAAAGAGATGAACCTAGCCAAACCACACGCCTGCAGAGTGGACATTACCCATTCTGCTATGTGGTAATCTTCTTCATATTCCTCATAAAGACCAGCATCACAGAGGATTCTGTGACGCGGAACGAAAAGAGATTGAATTTGTTCCATATCTTCGTACTTGAAAATTTTTTTTGAGTAGAAGAGTAATAGTTGCAAGAAGGCGCAACAAATGTATCGCATGCCTATGCTATTTAAAGAGGAGCCCTTGGTAACTGTTCGCTGCTGAAGTTGAAGAGTCGCTAAGAGGAGTGAAGTAATTCATTAATGAGAAGGTCATATCAGACGAGATCATGATCATGCATAAAAAGCAAAGCCGGAGGTTATTGGGATGATAGCATAACATACGTGGTAGCATCTGCGTACTTCTATTAAAATTGGCTGTTGAAGATTTCAAATCAGACGTGGGACGCTTGCTTTTCATGATGGAGAAACATTTAATGCATCCAGACGGCGGCAACAAATGAGGTTGTGCCACATCATCCACACTCAAAATTCGAAGGTCGTGAATATATCCACGATCTGACCATCAACCCTAGCCGTTGATTCAAATTAAAGTAGAATTCAATCCCTGCCGTCCATTTCTCCTCGTACTCCGAAATCTTCTACACCTTATTTAGATTTCAAATCTCCACCAATCTTCAGAAATCGCCCAACTCTGAAAAACCCTCTCAAACCTCAGAAAAACCTACTCAACCATGACTACAAATCAAGATTCTTCAACCTCCTCACACCAAGACACAAATACTTCTCCAAATCTCGAATCATCACCATCCGAGAACCCAGAGACAGTCAACCTTCAACCGGCATCATTTATCTACCCCTCAACCGCTTGCTCATCCCTGCATGCTCGTCGTGCACCCGAGTTCACAGGCATTGAGAAAAAGAAGGACATTGATGAGTCAATTCCCTACTACCAATTGGTAACCATGGCCAGACAGAAGAAGCTGTCCACGCATTCAGCAGAAAGGCGACGAGTGGCCCAGATTATGAGAGACAGAATTCTGTATATGCCCCTCGCCAGCAAACAATTTCCTAAATGGATTTTGAATATCCTTGATTCCGAATTGCTGGTAAAGTATCTCACTGCTGAACCTGATCAATTCCATCCGCATATGGTAGCTGAATTTTATGCTAGGGCTGTTATGAGTGATGATCAGAAATCATTCAAAACATGTGTGTATGGAAACATTGTAGAAGTAAATGCTGATTTACTTTCTCGAATTTTTGGACTTCGAAACTATGGAGCCAAAATCTCTCAATATAAGGTGAATGATATAACCGAAATAGAGAGACGATGGGAGCTTTGGAGGAAGCCAGGTGAGAAAAGGAAATCACGTGCATTCAAGGCCAATACCTCAATCAACACCTTGACAGAGGAATACAAACTCCTTGCAGAGATTGTAATCAAGATGCTCCAATGTGATGCTGGATCGTATTCGGAGCTCTCTGCCAAGAAATTTGCCGTGATGATGGCATTAAATGACAATGTTAAGGGCAATTGGGCTGAATTTATCTTTGAACGATGGGCAGAACATGCCAAGAAGAATACTCACATGGGAGTTGATGGAACATTCTCTTCGAATGTCAACTTTGGGCTCAAGATAAGTAAACTCTTGGAAATTCTGTTTACCAACACAGGAGTAGATCGAGGAGTTGCACTTCTTTCTACCGACTACATTCCTGTAACAAAACACAAGCCTAAGCCGGTCAACATCAGAAATCCTAGGAAGTTGAAAGGAAAGTCTAACGTAGACAAGAATAAACATACTTCTCCAGAGGAACCAGATGAAGCTAGTTTAGCAGAAGTCACACTCCAACACTCCATTCCTATTACCGAAGAAGAATTAGAAGTGTTGAAGAAGAATGCAGAAACAGATCAGTGTTTCAGAAATCTCGAGGAGATTGAGAAGTTAGGAAATCTCCCAGTTGATCAGATCAACGACATCATGATTTCGAAGGAAGCAGAACAGCCTCCAACTACCATTGGAACATTAGCAGTTCCAATTCAATCGCTAAAAAGAGTTGCTACAAATCCTCCTACAACTAAGGCAAAGAAGAAGACCAGAAGAAAGTTGGAACTTCTGACTGACAAGGAAGTAATGGAAAAAGCAGAAGCAGAACAGGCGAGTACTACAGCTGCTGAAGGAATTGATATAGCATAAAAGTATTCTACAGAGAATGCTACTGAAGACACCACTGATCCAGATTACGTTCCTAAGTCTCTCAGGACTGGAAAATAGCACAGTCAGGAATCAAGAAAAGCAAGAAGAAGGCGCATAGCCACTCTGAAGGAAATCGAAAAGAAAAATTACCAGAAATTCATCAATAACTTGACATTCGAAGGAAGAGACAAGACCTTCGAGCGGGTCAAATCAGCTGCCGAAGAATTCATGGCACATAAGAAAGCTGCTAAAGAAGCTAGCAAAGAAGGTAGTGCTAGCAGAAGAGTCAGTGCTAGCATAGTTAATGAAGCTTCAGCAGAACATATAAATCATACATTGGAAGAAAGCCATGATGCTGGAGAAAATCGAATTCCAGCAGAAAATGAAGAGATAGCAGATACTGCAGAAGATGCTATCATAAGGGATACCACAGAAGATTCGATTGCTGATCCACCTCATCTAGCAGAAACAGCTGTGAAGAAAGGAAAAGATAAGGCTGATTTGGCAGAAGAATCAATTCCACATCTGTCACCTGATCAGCAGATTAACATTGAAGAAGAAGAATTATCAGATACAGAATTCACAAAAAGGCTGGCATCTGGAGCATTCAATGAAACTCACTACCCCCGGAAAAAGTCTCGAAGAAGGGACACTGCAGAGCCTAGCAAGATTTGAAATGTTGAAGATCAAGTCGATTCACTCATCAATCCTGATTCAGAGAAAGAAAAGCCAGATGAATATATGTTAGCAGGACATTCAAAGGAAACACTCGTTGGTAATAAATCTGCTAACACACTAGATGAGCAGTTAGCTGCTGAAATGCTTCAACTAGAAGAAAATGATTCTCACTTCTCAGAACCTGAATCATCTTGCATCTCTGAATCTGATTCCGATGGAGAAACTGAAGAAATCTACAATGCAAAGTTCTTGAGAAAAGAAACCACAGAATCAGAGGCTATTCTTCGAATACCCCTCCATGGGCTGCCAGGACGTCGCTATGGACTCCGAAGAATCAGTCAATGGTGTGCACCGGTTCATCCCGAAGATGTACCTAACTCCGATTTAGGACCTATGGCTGAAGAAATAGAACAATTTGTTGATTCTGAAACAGAAAGAGCCATAGCAGATCTATTCTACAGTGAATTGGATGAATCAATACCTGAAGGACGCCTATTAGCAGAAGAGTTCCATCGGTGGAAGAAGTTTGATTATATCATGTATCAACTCTGCTTCGAAGAGCGGATGATATGCATTGCAGCTAAAGGATTAAATTTCTGGAGACGTGAAGAACGTTGGTGCTTTGATTGGATTGATCAAGTTCCAGGGATGAAGCAGTTCTCAGATCAACAAGTGATGTGTAGACTTCAAGCCATCCGAGAACACCGCGTTATCTCTCAGAATGCAGGACTACCCAAATCCACCTTCGCCCCCGATGGGTACTCTGACGCCAGGATTGAACTATCTAAGCGACAAGCAAAAGATGCTGTTGCATACGAGAAACGTAAATTAGAGTATGAATCACAACAAGAGAAGCGTCGGAAGGCTCGAAGAGAGGCACTAGCTACTGAACATACCGCTCTGAGATTCGATAACTTGTTGGTTAAGTTTCTGGACATTGATATTCAGGACGTCATTGAGGAAGCTCAGAAAGCTGAAGCTCAAATTATCCAGGAGACCACACAAGTTTTGGATGCAGCTAGTCGAATATTACATGAGGAACTATGCTACCAGGAGTATGTTGCTACGAATACTTATCAAGAACAGCAATCAATTCCAACGAGTCAAGAACTCGTTATGACTACTTCCTTCCATGCCTCTCCTATAACATCCCTGCAAATACCCTTCCCATTAACTGCGGAAATAGCTGAAGCCTTCAATTCTTATTTGGGAACAGCCATTGATCAAAGAGTAGAAGCGGCCACCAGCCTTTTGAGAAGAGAAGTTGATGAGATACGGGGTGATGTATCTCATATACAAACAGAGGTCGCTGAAAGCAAGTCAGCTATATCTGAAAACAGGACAGGTCTAGAAGTTGTTCGAAAAGACTTAACAGACACCAGGACTCACCTCGAAGAAACGGTTGTGGCCTATGGAACTCACTTTTTGGCTGCAATCAAAGAGGGGGAAGAAAGAAGAAAGGCTGACAAGGAAAGAAGAAAGAAAAATGCGAAGGAGTCAGCAACAAGGGAACAGGAAATAAAGAGAAAAGCAGAAGAAGCAAAGGAAGAGTTGAAACAAAAAGAACTAGAAGCCAGACTAGAACTACAAAGAAAGGAACATGAAGCTAAGCTAGAATTACAGAAAAAGGAACATGAGCTTCAGTTGCAAAAGATTGCTATAGAGCAAGAAAAGTTGGCCAAAGAACTGGAACGTGAGGCTGCTGAAAGAGAATCGGGAGCAGCCCTTCTGGAGAACTTCATGAAATTCACAATGGAGAAGTTTGCTGACATTCAGAAGAACAAATCAGCAGATAGTGAAAAGGAC
>JAPKLW010007580.1:0-14791 GCA_026898455.1 Plectranthus barbatus | reverse complement strand
GCTTTCATAATCTTAATAGGACCTCTTTCAAGTACCTCAACCATCTCGGGGTGTAAGCTCTGAAGCTGTATTAAGGCCATCTTTTTCCATGTTGTGAAGTTTTCCCTATTGTACTTCCCAAGGGAATGATTCGACATCTTGTCTCCTGAGCTAGACACAGATAAACAAGTAAAAGTGCAAGGAAGATACAGATCTGGTCAGAAGTGACTCAGAAGCAGTCGGTTTTTCAACCTCCCGCTCTGATACCACTTGTTGGTCCCTTAATACCAGAGTCGTCGTGATTATATCTTAGCACGAGATGCAGCGGAATAAATAAACGTCTCTTACACTTCACGTTGTTTTCAGAATGTTTCTTAGCTCAAGTTATTATTTAAATATGTTTTCAGATATACACTAGCAACTCTGTTGCTAGGTTTCAAATCAACTCTGAGCAGTGATTAATAAAACAGTAAATGAACACAAGATTTATAGTGGTTCGATCAAAATGATCTACGTCAACTCCTTAGCCGAAACGCTAAGAATTCCACTAGAAAAGTATACAGATTACAAGGATTCGCTTTTCCAGTTAAGTAGGCAGTGAGCTTTCGGCCTGGCTACTCGACAGCTATCCTCCGTTGATCTGAACTCCTCCGGTAAGGTTTGGCTGGGTCAAGGGCGCGCCTTCGAAACTCCTGCCTTGCCTGATATGGAAGTTTTATAGTCACTTCCTGACTTTTCTTGAGTGCGGCTAAGTGCCCGTCTTAGTCTTGACCTTTTCAGGTGTTCGACTGTTAGATTCTTTCTGAAAAGAGAGGAATCCCAATGATTGAGATATTCTTGAATGCGATCAAGAATGTCTTCAAAGGAGTGTCAGTATATCAATGAGCGACACTTCTGGTTGTTGGGAGCTTTTAATATACTTTCACACGGCTCTCAACTGACTACTTTTTTGTTTGTTCACTTCGTCAAAGGAATCTCTTGCTTGAGTGTTCGTGAGTGTCTAAAGTGAAAAAAGCAGTATTTATTCTCATTCTTGAACCTGTCTTTTATAGGTGGAGATTCAAACCTTGAATCTCCATATCTGTTAGACACAACGGCTTCTTTGCCCAAGAGTGGATTGTCTTGATTGAACACTTTTTGAGTAGGACTGTTCTTTTCGAACTACTTTTGGAAAGTCTCGACCTTTGTGTGTACTTCTGTCAGAGTTGCAGTCCCGCTTCAACTTTTGAGCCTCTTGCTTTGCTAAGCTAGGATCTGCTAAAGTCTTCTACTGTCTTCGATCCTTTGAATTATGTTGTTTGCGACTTCTTGTTCGTCGCTGAAGGGTGCCGAATGCTAATGCCTTAGCATTCTGTTGTTGTGTATTGTCTAGCAAACATTCTGTTCTTTGCTAGTAATCCTTCGTTTGCTCGCTTCTCTAGCAGTTGTAAGTTGTTGATGAATGCTAATATCTTAGCATTCTGCTGTTCAGCGACTCTTAGCAGACATCATCTGCTACGTATCCGCTAGGAATTCTTCTTAGCACACTAGTCTATTACAACTCAATATTAAAACCTATACAGGACTTTACAGAGTATGCTAGACTATCTAGAATTCGGCAAATGATCGACCAACTATATAAGGTTAGATCCAACAAAACCTTTTACAAATAGATCCTAAGGGAGATTTTTAGGAATAATTTCCCAACATAGGTCCTTATCAATGTGTGCCCCACACCAGCATACCAAGCCATCCAAGATAAGATGCTTATTACTGCGTATGCTGCAGCCTACACCGACAGTTTATCCTGGAACTGTCTCAGCTGTGATAACTATTTATATCTCGCTAGGTCAAACGATCCATACGATCTTCCGTGATCTTCTACACACCGTATGATCTCCCTATCGATGAGATAAGAGGATAATAGCGTTTGCGACACATGTTTGTTAATTCAGATAGGAGATGAACATACAACATTTATGATTCCCAGTATATTAACCAATTGACCTTGTACATAATATACCAATCATAATGCTTTCAGTATATAAATCCATCAATCTCCCACTTATACTCAAAGCATTATACAGGTGCTTTCCAGAGTATAACGCGTCTAAACTAATCTAGCTATTACATCAAACATTCTACGTGGATAGCTTTGCCCTCAGCCCAAGGTTACGTACATGCATCTCGTAGACCTTCTGAGGTAGAGCCTTTGTGAATGGATCCGCTAGATTATTTCTTGTATAAATCTTCTCTACTAGCACATCACCCTTGCTACGATTTCTCGTATAATATGGTACTTCCTTTCAATGTGTTTTGTTGCTCTGTGAGTTCGTTGTTCCTTTGAATTAGCCACAGCTCCCGAATTATCACAGTATATCGTGATTGTCTTGGGCAGCTTAGGAGTCACGTCCAACTCCAGAAGGAAGTTTCGAAACCATACCGCTTCTTTCGAAGCTTCAGAAGCTGCCACATATTCTGCTTCCATGGTGGAGTCCGCAATGCACTTCTGCTTTGCACTCCTCCATGATATGGCCCCACCTCCCAATGTAAACACATAGCCAGAGGTGGACTTCTTTTTGTCTCGATCTGCCTGGAAATCCGAATCAGTATAACCCACAGGGCACAACTCCTCACACTGATAGACGAGACAATAGTCTCTAGTCCTTTTCAAGTATTTGAGTATGTGCTTTACCGCGGTCCAATGCGCCTGTCCAGGGTTAGACTGGTATCTCGCTACCATGGCTACAACAAAGCAGATATCTGGCCTCGTACATAGCATTGCATACATGAGGCTCCCCACGGCCAATGCATACGGCACGTTCCTCATTTCATCTTTCTCCCTTTGTGTCACCCGACACTGATCCTTGGAAAGATATATGCCATGTCTGAAGGGTAACAGACCTTTCTTGGCAGTTTGCATGCTGAAACGGGCAATCACAGTATCCACATATGATCCTTGAGACAAGGTTAGCATCCTCTTATTGCGCTCCAGCAATATTTTTACCCCTAGGATGTATCCTGCCTCCCCAAGGTCCTTCATATGAAACTGCTCGGATAACCACCCCTTTATGCCCGACAATACTTCCATATTGTCGCCAAATAGGAGAATATCATCTACATAAAGTGCAAGGAAAACCACGCTTCCGCTGACACATAGACGGTACACGCAATTCTCGTTTGAGCATTGTGAAAATCCATATGATTTAATCACTTCATCAAAACACAAATTCCATGACAGTGAAGCTTGTTAAGTCCATACATCGACTTCCTTAGCTTCCAGACCAAATGTTCTTCGCCCTTCTGCACATAAGATTCTGGCTGTTGCATATAGATGTCCCTACCTTCTTCAAGGTACCCGTTTAGAAACGCGGTTTTGACATCCATCTGCCAGATTTCTAGGTCCTTATGTGCTGCTATGGCTAGGAGTATACGAATGGACTTAAGCATGGCTACCGGTGAGAAGGTCTCGTCATAGTCTACACCTTCTTTCTGACTATAACCCTTCGCCACCAGCCTTGCTTTGAAAGCTGTAATTTCACCATTCGCTCCTTTCTTTCTTTTGTATACCCATTTGCACCCTATGGCTCGACAGCCATCTGGCAAATCAGTTTTCTGGTATACATCCATAGCCGTAATGGATTCTATTTCAGAATCCATGGCGATCAGCCATTTGTCTGCATCCTTATCAGATACCGCCTCGTCATATGTCCAGGGATTGGTATCATCCAGTCCATTTTCCGGGATCAAGTCAGAAGACTCTCCCATGAACATGTACCTTTCGGGTTGGTGGATAACCCTCCCACTGCGACGAGGCATCTGAACCATGTCAGTAGTTGGCACAGTACACGTTGGTCTCATACCTTGCATTAGTGGCGGTGTTGGTATAGCCTCACCTGTTGTAGGTGGATTTACCATTACACTGGGCTTTCCTGATGGAATTGCTTCTTTGTCCTCAAGCTCGTGGAGGACAATTTCACTCTTGGATCTGTGGTTTCTTACATATTCGTCCTCCAAGAATCTCCCGTTGGTACTGACAACGACTTTCTAATTCTCAGGACAAAAGAAGTAACCACCTTCGTTTGCCTGGGATATCCTACAAACAGCATCAGCTTACACCTACTTTCTAACTTATCAGGTTCCTTTGTCAGCACATATGCTGGACAACCCCAAACCCTCACTCTGTTCAAACTTGGTTTTCGCCCATACCAGAGTTCCAGAGGTGTTTTAGGAACTGATTTAGAAGGTACCAGGTTAAGCAAATAGGCCGCTGTCTCCAAGGCATATCCCCAAAATGAAATCGGCAAGCTTGCATAACTCATCATCGACCTGACCATTTTCAAGAGAGTTCTATTTCTTCTTTCCGCTACACCATTTTGCCGAGGGGTTCCTGGTGCAGTCCACTGGGATGTAATCCCGTTATCTGACAAGTACTGCAAGAACTCGTTACTGAGGTATTCTCCACCACGATCTGATCGTAGTGTCTTGATAGTCTTACCTAGCTTCTTTTCTACCTTAGTCCTAAACTCTTTGAATTTCTCAAAGCATTCAGACTTATGGCGAAGCAAATAGACATATCCGAATCTTGAGTAATCGTCAATAAATGTGGCGAAGTACACATAACCTTGTTTGCTGGTAAGTCAACTGGCACTCTGAGTACTCAGCTGACTGGCGACTGGCTCGTCAGCTGATAGCTCAAGACTTAGAATATTTTTAGCCTTGTTTGCACAGTTATATCAGTTTTCAGATATACACCAGCACTTGGGTGCTGGGTTTTAAATCAGTATGAAATGCAGAAAGCTGATAAATAACAAAGGATTTATAGTGGTTCGATCAACTGATCTACGTCCACTCTCCAGTCGTAGCACTGGAAATTTCACTAAGAGTAATCGGGTACAAGCGTCCTACGATCTATCTCTAGCTGGTGAATGCCTCGTCCACCAGTTCACTAGATCAACCGCTCCCGGCCTTGTCCTTCTTCAACTCTGATCAGCTGTTGGAGTGCGAGCACGTCACTTCAACCTCCTTAGCTGACTGCGTGGGTGTTTAGTTCTCCCAAGAACATGTCTTCTCAATACGGCAAAAAGCCCGTAATAACTCAAGTGCTGGCTGGCACAAGAGCTGCTGTGAACTTCCTCGGAAGAGAAAGAACACCAAAGAGATCAACAACTTACAAGCTGGAAGCTTGAAGTCTCGTGTTTGAATAAATCAACACACGGATAGCCTTTAGAAAGGCCTCGAAAGTGTTTTGCTTCTACTTGCTTGTTTGAGCGTAATAAATTTCCAGTCTTTCAATTGGTGAAGAGTATTGAATGTTGGTGGATCCCAGGTATTTATAGCCGAGGGATCCCATTCAAATATTCTAGCCGTTTGGACACATCCGGAAAAGGTCTCTGTCTTCGTATGTCCTTCTGACGGCGGCAGGTAGGAATTTCCGGAAAGCGCCATGCTTTTGTCCACTTTATCTGACATTGATCTCTTTATGTCAGAACGGCACTATTCATCAGTACGAGGAATCGGAACTGGTGTCTTGAACTGATAGACTTTAAGGTATCCTCCCTTAAAGTCATACTTTGTCAGTTTATTCCTCAGACGAATCTTCTTTTTGTCTCTAAGACTCTGGGAGAGCGAATCTTGAATTCTGCTGGTAACATCCGACTGGTAGAACATGCTGGTGATCTTTGTGCTGGCAAGTCTCTGCTGGTGACTTGTGTTGACACAATCTAAGTCTACCAATTTGTCTGATGTTAACTCTTGGAATCTCCCATGACTGGTGGCTTCACCGCTGGTGAACAGTGTCAGTGAGAACACTTATTCTGCTGGTGAGTTTTGTCAGCTCCCTGCTGATGAAAACCTTCCCAACTGGTGAACAGTGACCAGCCAGTAGCTCTTCTCATGCTGGTGAACAGTGTCAGCACGAGTCTTGTCAGTCGCTTGCTGGTGAGACTTCTCTCAACTGGTGAGTACATCTCATGCTGGTTAACAGTGTCAGCATGAGTCTTTGATCAGCTGCGACTTACAACTCAAACGACCTAAACAGGACTTTACATTTGAGATCTAGAGCTATCTAGAGACAACTGACGCTGGTAGGACTTAGGATTTAATCCACCAAAACACCAAACTAGAATCTAAACAAGTAGCTACTGGGGAGAGGAAACTTAGCCAAATTTCCCAACAATTTCCCCCTTTTTGGTGTGATCAAAGCCTAACCAGCGAGCACTCAGCTGATGAGGAAGGTTACAAAGTATTTCAGGGTTTTACAAAATAAGCCTATCAGATCTAAACCCATGAAACCACTTCCTCACATCAGCTCTAACTAAAATCTTCCCCCTCAAACAAAGAGGGATATTGCTCGTTTAAAATATGAGAATTGAGATCAGAGCAAAAAGACTTAAAGTGTGTGATACGAGTGCTGGTGCTGATTACACTGGAAGTGTAAGTTCAGCTGGTAAGTAAATACTCAGACAATTTGTTGGACAATGAGGAATTGTCATCAACTTGTCAGTAATCAATCCATTAATATGTTGCAGTTACAAGTACAGGATAGAGAACTGACTAGTCTAGAGATATAAATACTTACATCAAAATGAAGAAGCTAGACTATGGCTGAGATGATGATCCTGGTGATTGAGTTCTGCTTGTGAGCGACCTCAGGATCTCAGTGAGCGCTGCCATGTCTTGTCTGCTCTTCTCCCTTTCCTCAGCAGCTATCCTCCTCTCCTCTTCAGCAAGACGGGCTCTCTCAGCCTCAGCTCGTGCTCGCGCACTTTCCCCCTCTTGGATCCGCGCCAAAAAGGAGGACACTCCAGCGGTGAATGACTCCATTTGTTGAGTCATCTCTGTTTGGAAGCTGGCGAAGCGCTGGTCCATCCTGGCATCAATGATTGCAAGAAGCTGCGCAGGGGGATGGATCTCGGAGATCGGCTGTGCTGATACTTCAAGGGAAGAGGAAGGTACATCAGTTGCGGAAGGGGCCGCTACTGGTTCAGATGCAGTTGATATTTCCATCGGGGCTGGCTCCTCCGCTGGTGCTGCTGCTGGCTCCAAGACTGGTGCATCAGCTGCTGCTGACTCCTCGGCTGATACAGCAGCTGCTGGCTCTGCTACTGGCACCGCAGCTGGAGCTGGCTGGACTTCTTCAAAAACGGGTGGGCTGTGAAATCCACCACTTGCCAGTCCATATGATCAGGGACGAGATCGCCCGAGACAATAGGAACAGAAGGGACGGCAAGGGTCAGCCACAAACCACGAGAAGGATCCTCCTCCACAATGTGGTCTACCAGCAAGGCGCAGGCAGCCATGTCGAACAGGATAGCATGATAGGGAGGGGTCCTTGGGAGGGTAACCAGCACGTTGAGGCGTCGGAGCGCGTACGTCAGCTGGTACCCCCGACTGGTGACTCGGAACTGGAGGAAAGGTAACTTGACCTTTTGCCGTGGCGGGAGGCCGGAGCTTCCAGTCAGCTGCCTATACTCTGCAATCTTCAGCAAGCGGCGCTGGATCCTTCTTGTAGACAGCTGCTGGGGGCACTCAGGATCAGTGCCCATGAAAGCATTAGCCCACTCCTCCTCCGCTCTCCAGTAGCCAAGACCCAGTATGGCATAGAGAACCGCCCGCTTCTCCACAGTCAGCAGGCGCTGGCATCTATCAAAAATCCGCCATCTCCGGAACTCCAGACATAGTTCCGGATCCACCCTCCAGAGCCTACGGTAGCTGGATATCATCTCGTCATTGACGGCATTTTCCACCTCCACCGTGATGTTCTCAGCATACTCATAGAGAGTGGAATTGTAATATTCCACTGGCTGCAGGGGCAGGCACCAGTCAGAGATCCTGGAGGCATATACCGACTGGTGGGGGAGTCCGCTGAAGGGTATGATGTTGAATGCAGATGGCTCTGGCACTCTTGAATTATGAAAAGCCATCTCCCTGCGCTGCTCCCACCGGTGCACTCCTGTCACTCGAGCCTGGAAGGTATCCTCATCAACCAGTTGATGCTCTTGGATGCAGAGCATATAAGGGCGCCTTTCAGTTCGTGCACGCCTAACTGGTGGTGTAAAGGATGCTGCTGGTCGCCCGGAAGTTGATGTCGAAGCATCTGTGGATCGGGGGCGACTGGCAGGATGATGAGCCTTATCATCAATGTCTGGGAACAGATCCCTTGGCTCCATCCTCTGCACCATTGAGTGATGAACCACCTCCGTAGCTGGCTCCTGCTCTGGCTCCTCAGCCCTTGGTTCCTCTTCATCCTCGGATTCAGAACTGACATCCGAGAAGCTCGCCAGTTGTACCGGGGTGGTCGCCCGCTCTTCTTCTCCTCCACTGGCACCCCCTTGCGTGGCCAGTGGGTCTTCCTCAGCTCCTCCACTGGCTTCCCCTTGCGCAGCCAGTGGGACGTCCTCACCTCCACCAGTAGCTTCCTCTCTCTCCTGGTACTGGTCCACGATAGACATAATGTCTTCGTCAGCACCCATCACCAGCAGGTGTTCAAAGGTTTCCTCAGGTAGGAGCTCGCCTGGTGGGGCTGGTGCTGGTCGGCCGGCACTTGAGATTTCGAGCGCCTTTCCTTTGCCCTTGGCCGCCAGTCTCATCTGTTCTGCCAGCTCTGCCTGGCGCCTGGCCTCTATCTCCGCCTTGATTTTGGCAAACCTCTCATCCCTGGCCGCCAGTTCCGCCTCTCTCCTCTGCTGGTCGGCCAAGGCCTTCAGCCTTGCCTGGGCCTGCCTCTTCCTGACTATGGAGGCTTGCTGCTCCTTCTTCGCCTGCTCCACCAGCTTCTGAGCTCTGGTCTGGATGCGCTTCCTCTTGCGAGTCATCCTTTCGAGGGTCTCCTCCTCAGTCAGTCCCAAGACGGACTTCTTGACTGGGATGGAGATCTTCCCAGACTCAGGGTCATAAGCAACAGCTGATGGTGGCTGCTGGTGCTGGGTGACTGGTACAAGTTGTACAAGTTGTACATCCCGTGGGTGGATACCAGTCGCCTCAGCCACCGCGCCTTCCATAGTCTCGAAAAGAGACTCCGTCTCCAGCTTCCTTTTCAGCTCTGCCCTTGCCTCCTCAGTCAGTGGGAGAGCCACAGCTGGGACTTGCTCCCCCAGGTCTTCTGAGTCCTCCTCAGAAACGACCTCAGCAGGGTCCACTGCTGACTTCCCTTTCAGCCTTCGTGGCTTCTTGTAATCCGGGTGAGGCAGCTTCGCCTTCGTGGCTGGTATGAAGTCGGAACCAACCAGCTGTACCCCCTGATCCACGCCATCACCTAACTCCATCTCCAGGATGTGGCTGATCCTCAGCCCAAAGGATACGGCGTGGGCAAATCTCCCTTCCGTTGGCACGATGACATTCCGCGCCACATTCTCCAGCAACCGGACAAAGAAAAATTCGGCCCAGTTGCCCTGAATCCCATCCACCAGGGCACACATCACGGAGAACTTCCGCAGGCTCAACTCGGCGTACGAGCCGACTTCTGTAGGGTTTGAGTCTACGATTAACAACACGAGTTGTTATTCAAATCGCAGGATCGTTCTTAGGGTATCAAAATAAAAACAATTAAATAAACCATGCGAAGCCTATGCATGCTCCTACAATATTAATTGTACAAGGATGGATTAGGGTTTGTACCTTTTTCACCGTTTGATCTACAGGACAGATCGGAGTATGATAACGGTGAAGAAACGTTCAGATCTGAAGCGGAATACGAACAAAACGATGGCTTTCTTCCCTTTGAAGAAATCGATGGCTCTCTCTTTGTTCCTACAGATCTGATCTTCTGATCTGTATCCCTTGCTCCTTGGAAATCTGGTGAGGATTATTCTACCAAGTTGATTCAGCCGGAGGATTTGATCAGAGAAAATCCCTCCTTCCTGAATGCCCTAGCCGCCGCCCTCTCTCTCTGTATACTGAGATAATATGTTTTCACACATACAATTCTGATCTAGGGCTTGGCTTTTATAGTGTTAGGGTTTAATGAAAAACCCTAACCCTAATGGGCTTGAGCAGCGTGTGGGCCAGACCAGGGATCAGATGCAAATAATAAAGTGGGCCCTCTTTTATTAATTAATTCTCACATGTCCAACCCAGAACATTAATTAATTAATAAAGTATTGTTTTAACCTTCACCACGGTAACAATACTGACTCGCCCCTTTATTACCACGTTATTAGGAACGGGTTGCACCAAACTAACTTGATCCACATATTTAAGGTTTCAGACATTCATTAATTAATTTGGTTTATATGACAATCAACCACAATTAATTAATATCTTATTTCCTGAATAATACCACTCAACCTTTATCTCTTATGCTTGAACAAATCATTCAGCCTGCAGGACTTAGCATAAAGAACCTTGTGAGCTCATCAGGGAATGTCACCATCCTGAAACGGATATGTTACGATACATCCAGACTAAGCAGACCCCACACAAACTGCCAACACCCAAAATACGAGTATAAGGGTACATGTAAGACCCGCCACTATGGTAAATCAAAGTGCGGTCAACCTGTGTGTGCCTCTTATCCTTCAGTAAGGTTTAAGATCAAAGAAAGTATATTGGGATCTGGCTCGTTCATATGTCAATGAGAACGGCGCATCCCACTGTTGATCCCATCAATACATAAGAATGTACCGACACATCAAGTAGCCAGGATAAGCCCACTTATGAACTGATGTGCCGCAGCTTAAACCGACAGTCTATCCAGGAACCGTCTCAGCTGTGATACTCTTTATATCTCGCTAGGTCAAGCGAACCATATGATCCTCTTGTGATCTACAACACACCATATGGCCATCCCCTTCCACGAGATAAGAGGATATTATAGTTCGTCGTATGTTCACATTAGCAGATAGCGAGATTTGTTTAATGTATCAACATAATGAAAGCCAGTATACAAATGCTTGATCAATTATGCTTTTCAGTATACATATCCCAACAATCTCCCACTTATACTCAAAGCATAATACCATTGCTCTTACAGAGTATCAAGTGTGTCTAAACAATCTAGCTATTACAAAAGGAACAGAAAAGACTAATCCTCAGATCTTCAGCCCAAGAGCACGAACGTGTTCCTCGTAGATCTTCTGAGGCAATCCTTTTGTAAAGGGATCAGCTAGATTTTCTTTCGTATCAATCTTCTGAATGAGCACATCACCTCTTGCCACAATCTCTCGTATGATGTGGTATTTCCTCTCAATGTGTTTTGACGCCTTGTGAGTTCTGGGTTCCTTCGAGTTTGCCACTGCACCAGCATTGTCACAATAAACTGTGATAGCTCTTGGCAAACTTGGAATAACATCCAGCTCAAGTAGGAAGTTCCGAAACCATACGGCTTCCTTTGATGCTTCTGAAGCTGCTACATATTCAGCTTCCATGGTGGAGTCTGCGATGCACTTCTGCTTCGCACTCCTCCAAGACACAGCACCTCCTCCCAAGGCAAACACATAACCAGAGGTTGATCGCTTCTCATCTTGATCCGCCTGGAAATCCGAGTCCGTATACCCAACAGGACACAAGTTCTCACTCTGATAAGTCAAACACAAATCACGTGTTCTCCTCAGATACTTGAGAATGTGTTTTACCGCAAACCAATGCGCCTGTCCAGGGTTGGACTGATATCTTGCTGCCATGCCCACAGCATAGCAGATATCAGGCCTCGTGCATAGCATGGCATACATGAGACTTCCCACTGCCGAAGCATATGGTACTTTGGACATCTCATCTTTCTCTTTATCCGTCACAGGACACTGTGACTTAGAGAGCCGAATTCCAGGACGATAAGGCAGAAGCCCTTTCTTGGAATTCTCCATGCTGAAACGAGCCAACACAGTATCGATGTAAGTACCCTGAGACAAGCTCAACATCCTTTTCTTGCGATTTCGCAGAACTTTGATCCCTAGGATGTAGCCAGCATTGCCCAGATCTTTCATCTGAAACTGCTCGGATAACCAACCTTTTATGCCTGATAACACCTCCACATTGTCTCCAAATAGGAGAATGTCATCCACATAAAGTGCAAGAAAGACCACGCTTCCACTGACACACAATCGGTACACGCAACTTTCGTTTTCGCATTGTGCAAATCCATAGGATTTGATCACATCATCGAAACGCTTGTTCCATGACCTTGAAGCTTGTTTAAGTCCGTACAAGGACTTCTTTAGCTTCCAGACAAGATGCTCCTGATCAGCCTGCACATATCCTTCTGGCTGTTCCATATTGATGTCACGACCTTCTTCAAGGTACCCGTTTAAGAACGCGGTTTTGACATCTATTTGCCAGATCTCAAGATCCATATGTGCCGCTATGGATAGAAGTATTCGAATGGATTTCAACATAGCAACTGGTGAGAAGGTTTCATCATAGTCAATGCCTTCTCTTTGACTATAACCTTTCGCCACCAGTCTGGCCTTAAATGCCGTTATGTTACCATTTGAATCTCTCTTTCTCTTGTATACCCACTTGCTGCCTATGGCTCGAAAGCCTTCTGGCAGCGAGGATTTCTGGTATACATCCATAGCTGTGATAGATTCTATTTCAGAATCCATGGCCTTACGCCATTGATCAGCATCCTTGTCATTCATGGCTTCGTCGTAAGTCCATGGGTCGGTATCATTTAGTCCGTCCTCAGGTATCAAGTCCGACGACTCTCCTACGAACATATACCGTTCTGGTTGTCTAGACAACCTCCCACTACGACGAGGCCCCTTTAATGTGTCTGTGTTTGGTGCATTCACTTGTGATTCACCATCTTGCACAGGCGGTCGTGCACCTGAGTCCATACCTGACACAGGCATGCTCAGAGTGCCACGGGGTTCTCCTGATGGACTTGGATTGTTCTCTTCAATTTCTTGAAGTACAATCTCGCTCTTGGTCTTGTGGTTTCTTACGAATTCATCTTCCAGATATTTTGCGTTGGTACTCACAACGACCTTTTGGTCATCTGGATCATAAAAGAAACCACCCTTTGTCTGCCTGGGATAGCCCACAAACAGCATTAACTTAGACCTTCCTTCTAACTTGTCAGCTACCTTATTCAGCACATATGCTGGACAACCCCACACTCTTAACTTGGACAAAGCAGGCTTGTGTCCATACCAGAGTTCAATTGGAGTTTTAGGAACTGACTTAGATGGAACTATGTTAATTATGTACGCTGCTGTTTCTTGCGCATATCCCCAAAAGGAAATGGGTAAGCTGGCATAGCTCATCATAGATCTAACCATTTCTAACAGAGTTCTATTCCTTCTTTCCGCCACACCATTCTGTTGAGGGGTACCAGGTGCGGTCCACTGGGAACTAATCCCTTGATCTGCCAGATACTGGAGAAACTCACTGCTGAGATACTCCCCACCACGATCAGATCGCAGTCTCTTTATGGTCTTGTTTAACTTGTTCTCTACCTCAGCCTTGTATTCCTTGAATTTACCAAGGCATTCAGACTTATAGTGAAGCAAGTAAACGCGTCCATATCTAGAGTAGTCATCTATAAAGGTGACAAAGTATCTGTGCCCACCACGGGCTTGCGTAGACATGGGTCCACACAGATCAGAGTGGATGAGGTCCAACAAATCATTTGCTCGAGATTCACTTGCCTTAAAAGGCCTGGTCGTCATCTTCCCCTCAATGCAAGATTCACAAACTCTATGTGGAACTACCTGGATTGGATCCAAAATTCCACATTCAACGAGTTTCTTGATTCTCTTAAGATTGATGTGACCGAGTCTCAAGTGCCAAAGATATGTTATATCCTCACTTGAAGAAAACTTCCTTTTCTGTTGATTAGATAAATTATATGCCTCTTTCACTGTTTGTTTGTCTGAACATGTAATAACATAAAGAGAATCTTTCAGTAACCCATGACAGATAACAACGTTATTTCTTATGATAGAAACATCTCTACCAAAAATAACAGAAAATCCATCAACAAAGAGTTTGGAAACTGAAATTAAATTGCGCCGAAAACTTGGCACATATAAAACATCTCTTAATGTCAAAACACTATTCTCAAAACATAAAGTAACATCTCCAACAGCTGCTGCCGAAACTCTAGCAGCATTCCCCATGGAAATGGTAATCTCGCCATCTTCAAGCCTCCTAGTCAACTCAAACCCCTGCAAGGAGTAACAAACATGGTCAGTAGCTCCAGTATCCACTATCCACGAATGAATAGAAACCGTAGCTAAACATGTTTCAATGACTAGCGCAGAAGATAACGTACCTCGTCCCTTGGTGACAGACACCGGACAAGTTACTTCACAGTGACCCTTCCTCTTGCATGCAGAACAGATCCTTCTCTTGTAAACCTTGCCTCCAAATCTTTCCTTGCTTACTTCACTTACTGACGTCTCTATGCTCACATCTTCTTCACTAGGAAGTGGGAAATGATGCTCAAGCACAACAGTCGCCATACAATCATTGATCGTCTTGGCAGATTCCAAGAAAACGATCAAATCCTCCAAAGTGAAGATCACATCTTCAACTAAGGAAGTGAAGTTATTGAAAGATTCCGGAAGAGAGCCATAAACGACATCGAGGAAAAGTCGATCAGTCATACAACCACCATCCAAGACGTAAAAACCCTTGAGATAGTCCATGTACAACACATGCTCTCTTACATTTCCACCCGGTGCTAGCTTGCAGTTCACAAGTCTCCTTATGAACTCAGCTCTTGCAAATCGTCCCACTCTGCCAAAAGTCCTGATGAGATCTCTCCAAACATCAACTGCATCAGTACTATACTGATACTTCAGTTGGAGCTCCTCACTCATGGATGTCATGAACATAGATAACAGATGATCATTGTTCACCACCCATCTCTCATAGGCACTCCTAGAGTAGC